>VYZU01065567.1:26852-60452 GCA_013401355.1 Ceyx cyanopectus | reverse complement strand
ACCTGAATGATTCTATGATTCAACTATCCCTTCAAGCTCCTCTTTCAGTTTATTCCCAACAGCAACATACACAGGGATCAGGATGTGACAGTTCTGGTGTATCTCTGGATCCTGAAGAGCAAGACATTGGCCTGATATAAGCACTGCAAGACTGAAAACTATTTGGGAAGGAGGGGGTTAGGACAAGGTACACCACAGGATCATGCCAAGTTTAGGGATAGCTCAGCTGCTTGGGAACAAGTCTGTGCAAAGAGATCCTAATAGCTCTGGGATTACATGTAAGACATTCACCCTTGCCCTGACAGACACCTGGTAGCAGTGCAGCCATTGCCTAGTCCCGTTTTTATTCTAACTTTATCTGTAATAGTGTTAACCAGTTTCTGCATTAGCAGTACTTAGGCCAGTGTCCACTCTTGTCCATCCTGGGGAGCATGTTGAAAGCAATAACAGTATCAGAACTTCGGCATCTACTGCTTGAAACTATAACCTTAATTGCCACTCACCTCTCACCCACTGCACAATGAACTCTTCTGTGTCTTTTACAAGTAGAGACATTCTCCATATTCTATACTGAACAGTTACCTTGGTGCCTTCTTNAAGGCAAAGGAGGCAAAGGCTTTGCACTCTGCAGTCCTTACTGCTATCAAGCTCTGACCTCTCCTCAAAGCTGCTCCCACTGTGCCTGCTCAGTGAGGCATGGTCCTGTGGTGAAACACCATGTGCTGTTGTATTAAAGATTGATGAATGGTTTGGGACACCAAAGCAATTAATTCAGGTTCACGACAAACCTAATAGTGATATTTCCTAGGTATTTGGTTTTGTTCCTCAAAATAAGTCTTTTTGTTTTCCAGTGTGCAGAGAATACTTAAAAGATTATATTCCTCCTAGGGAACAAACTGTGTTTCTGTCCACTTAAGCTGGATCTGACAACTGAAGCTATTTCTATGCCTTGAACGAACTATCTGCATAGGAGTAAGCATCAGCTATAGCTTACCTGTAAAATACTGCACAAAATATAAATATATCCACGTGTGCATTCAGACAAAACACTATTTCTCAAAAAAATTGGGAGCAAGGGCTAGGGGTCAGCAAAATAATTTTCAGCTTTTAAGTGACAGACAATGGAAGTGATCCAGTCTTGCATCTCATAAGTACTGGCAGATTGGCCAGGATTTGGATGCTAACAAAGAGATTCAGTATATGGGTCTGGTTTCAATTAATGAGCATGTGTCCATATGGCTCTGTGTGTGTATGTGTTTATAGTGAGTGTTCTTTCTTGTTAATGGATGTTGCATAAGTACAGACATGCATGTGTGTGCTTGTGAAAACAGGTTCAGAGCTAGTTCAAAAATGCCCAGCAGCACTGGCAAAAATTTAGTGTTGACAACCAGGAAAAAAGGTTTTGTATATATTCTGTGACAAGACCCTGGAAATACTGTTATTTTAAACAGTAAACATCTCTTCCCTGTCAGGAAATCAGATCCATGTGACAGCAACAAAAGCATTACATCCAAGCAGCTGATCATGTGGGATCTGCCATTGTGTTGGGGCAGGGTAGCAACAGTTGGTGCTGGGACCAACCCCACCCAAGGAGTCAGAAGGACCAAATACCATCAGACTTGCTCCTGGCAGACACACCATCCAGACTACCCACCTATGCCTACAGTGCAAGGAAGCAGATAGTGTCAGTGCTTACTGCACAAGTGGCTGGTACCAGAGTCCTCCTGCAGTGGCAGAGCCTGACATTTTGCCACTCTAAGCAGCCTGCCTTCCTAGGAAATGTCCTGCTGTGCCTGTGGTGAGCCAACCTATGGGCATGTCAGACCATGCACCTGCCTAAGATGTGTCTGCAAACCACATGTCTGAGTGTCTTGTCCACAGCACTTGCTTTTCCTTTAGTTTTTTTTAAAAAACAACACAGTTGTCAGCTCAGTAGTTGTCAGATGGGTAGAAGGAGGAATAAGCAAATGAGAGCTTTGTACTTGACACAAAATTCAGACTCAGCCATTTCTAAACTATTTTTGCATTTTCAAGATTAATTTCATTCTTTTTCCAGTTCCACCTCAGTTTAATTTTTTTTAATTCAAAATTAAGATGTACTAATAAGATTGATTATGACCATACAGAACCACAGACCTTGATAAAGTGCTTACCTGCTATTTTAGGGTCATCTTGCTTTTACAGTTCTACGTCTCTTTTGGAGACTGGAGTAGGCTGCCCAGGGAGGTGATTGAGTTGCCATCCCTGGATGTGTTTAAGGGTCATTTGGAAGGGGTTTTGCGAGACTTGGTTTAGGGATTAACTTTGTAGAGTAAGGTTAATGGTTGAACTTGATGATCCCAACGGTCTGTTCCAACCTGAATGATTCTATGATTCAACTATCCCTTCAAGCTCCTCTTTCAGTTTATTCCCAACAGCAACATACACAGGGATCAGGATGTGACAGTTCTGGTGTATCTCTGGATCCTGAAGAGCAAGACATTGGCCTGATATAAGCACTGCAAGACTGAAAACTATTTGGGAAGGAGGGGGTTAGGACAAGGTACACCACAGGATCATGCCAAGTTTAGGGATAGCTCAGCTGCTTGGGAACAAGTCTGTGCAAAGAGATCCTAATAGCTCTGGGATTACATGTAAGACATTCACCCTTGCCCTGACAGACACCTGGTAGCAGTGCAGCCATTGCCTAGTCCCGTTTTTATTCTAACTTTATCTGTAATAGTGTTAACCAGTTTCTGCATTAGCAGTACTTAGGCCAGTGTCCACTCTTGTCCATCCTGGGGAGCATGTTGAAAGCAATAACAGTATCAGAACTTCGGCATCTACTGCTTGAAACTATAACCTTAATTGCCACTCACCTCTCACCCACTGCACAATGAACTCTTCTGTGTCTTTTACAAGTAGAGACATTCTCCATATTCTATACTGAACAGTTACCTTGGTGCCTTCTTCCAATACAAAGACAATTCCCTGTGACAATTAGCAGTGAAAGCCACAAACCAAACCATTATTCCAGATTTTTGTTACAGAAACTCTTCCAGCATCTAAGTGCCTCAAAAATACTCTTTGTATCTTGTGTTAATTTTCCTGCCCAATGCCGTGCCAGTACTGTTTCCCCATAGGATCAAATATACCCTGAATTATTATTTTCCCTTCACAATAATTCTGTGAGGTATGAAAGTCTCATTTAAAGTGCTCAAACACAGCTCTAAGAGCTTTCATAAATCAGTCTAGAGCTCAGCAGTCTTCTACCCACCCACATCAATTCATAGGCACATTAATCATTGTCCATCAGACTGGTTTCACTATTTCCAGAAGAACTTTATTACTGTCTTTGTCCTCATCAGCATTTTTACTATTTACTTACTCCAAATCTGATAGGGAGACAGTGGTTTAGGTCTCCCAGTGATTAATGAATTTCTGGCCAGAAAAGAGACCTGAAGTTTTTTAGAAGCAAGGAAGAAGGCATAAAAATAAGCTCAGAACTCATGATGGCCATGGCCCCGTATCTACAGCAGCTTGCAAATAGCATACTAAGCCTACAGTGTGACCTGGAAGTGAGTGGGAATCCACATGGCATCTATATATCCAGAGCTCATTTGAAGCTATAAATTTGCAGGTTCCAGCCTGACACCACTCTGGGACTACTGAAGGAAAAGAAAGCAAGCAATTCTTCCACCCTGGTGATTCATTCTTCTGCATCTCAGACATCACAGAGCTGAAGCCATCCATACCTTTTCAAGCATTTTCTCCCTCAATTAAACATAGACCCAGGTACCCACAATGAAGAGTGCTATCCTTCAAGAAGAAGCTAACAACACTTAATATCATTTTTCATCCTTTAAAAAAATCTCTGAGGCCAATGCCAAGCATGTGATTAATTTAACTCTTTGGAGAGCATGAAGGACTTCAGGGCTAAAACATAAAAATCACCTGAGTTGAAATCATTATCTGCATGGAAAGTAATGCAAGCTGCAATTTTGATAAGGATGGCAAATTCACTTCTTCCAGTGTAATCCTAGAGAACCTGAGTGCACATTCTGGGTGGCAAGCAGCGGCTATTATTAAATTTTTCAAATGTCTTGACAAGCAATTAAAGTTATCACAGCACTTAGACATGCCTTCCTCTAAGAGTATAGAATAACCAGAATACCTGGTAGCATCAGTAACTTGCATAGGCAGTTGTACTGATCTTAAATGTACATAATAGGATAGAAAATACAAAAGATAAAACTGTGATGCACCTTCATTTGAAACATCACTCTCCCTCTGAGCTTTTGAAGTGAAACCCAGGCACTAACAAAGCCATCCACTCATTTTGCTTCTAACTTCAGTTAGTTATCAAGAAAGGATATCAAGACAAAACATCACAGAAGCAGAATCAGAAACAGAGGGGCAAAACCCCAGAGGAGTAGAAAGCTGGTGGCATAAAGAGATATGAGAATGACTGGCTTTGCTTGGTTCCAAGAGGCAATAAATGAGGACTGCAATAGATAAAAATATCAAAGGAAGGAGATGGCAAAATTAATGCCTTGTTCAGGAAATAGAAGGCCATTCAATTACAACAGAGGCAGGTACAGTGGAATGTTTTTCACATGGCATCTAAATAACTTGTGGAACTTATTGTTAGAAGATGTCATTCAGGCTAAGAATTTAGCAAAATATGGAGCAGGATTCATGCATCTTGCAATAGATGGTGTCTCTGTTTAGGGCTCCTCTATGAAACATAGAATAGGATTTCTGTCGATTAGCACCCTTTACCTTCCCAGGGCAGGGTAAAAAAGGGAGTAAGGAAAAAGGAAAAAATACCTCACCCAAGATTAGAAGTTAAGACTATAACAAATTTAATTAATAACAGGAGAAAAACAGAAAAAAGAATATTAAGGGAAGAAGGATATAGAACTCTATACAAAACCCAGTCTCAGATGGTGAGGGATTGTGTAATGCACATGGAGTTAGGGCCAGTCCTGCAGAGATGTGGTTGCAGCTCCCAGAGCTAGGGAAGGAAGAGACAGAACCACCCTTCCACACACCCCCCCACTTTCCTGTCTCCTTGTTATGTGGAGTGTGGCAGGGAAGGGAGGGGAATAACAGCCCTCTGATTCCTCAGGGTCCCAGGGTCAACACCTGTCCACCCCACACAGTCTGTTCACCATTAAACCACAACAGATGGGAAATTTTAGGAGCTTTGTTTTTGTCATAGCACATAAAAAACAGTTTCTAAGTTGCAGGGATTAAGCAAAAAGTATCCCTTCAGGAAGGTTATCCTTAAACAATGTCCTGTGGGATGTTCCCCTTTCCTCTGAAGTGCTACAGACAAGCCAGAGGTAGCCTATATCCTGATCTCATCTAAAAGATCATTCCAGGGAGGTGTTTTCACAGCTGAATTAATTGTATGCTATTTAATCTGAGCCCATTGGAAATGCTTAGTAGAATCTGAGGTTGCACTGCCAGATCAATTATTACATCAGTAAAAGCAATTAAGAGCTTTGTTAGAAAAAAATCAAGAAAGCAACTATCCTAAAAGAGCAAATTCTTATGCTGTCATTGCTGAGATGGAAAAGAGCCCTTTCTGCCTCTATCCCAAATCAGTGCTTTATCAGGAGGGAAGCAGACCACTGAGTCCTTCATGTGAAAACACCACTTTTCCCTCATTCCCAATAACATTAATGGGTAAGTTCCTCCTGGGCTGATTGACCTACAGAGCTACATATGTGAAAACAGTGAGTGTTGACCTCAGCATCACAAAATAAGAGTAGCAGCCACAGTGTAATGGCTTAAGGCTATTGCATAGTTCATTGCACAAAAAGAGGCTCTGCCTGCCTGGTGGGAGCTGGGCTGGCATCTCTACAGTAGTTCCAGAAGCTCTCAGCTATCCTATGCACAGCAGCTGGAAGAAGAGAGCAGAGCCAAGAGAAACAGAGATCACTTTAGAGGTAGGTACACAGCAGGTGTGAGGGAAATCATGTCTGACTATGGGGAAAGAGGGGAAGGGAATGGAGTTTTTTTTCTTGAGTTGAATCCTGCGGTTTCATTTCACAGAAAAGGAACATATGTTCTGGAGATGAGTCTACAATCTCCAAATACAAGTCCATTTGTCTTTAGGATGTAAATTACAGTATTCTTCATACTCCCGTGGAAAAACTTGGTGGTATACAATTCCACATAGAGGATCCCAAGACTGAACAGGGAGTTGTGAACAATTATTAATTTATTTTATTTTTTTTACAATGCTCAAAAGCAACAATACATTCCTATTCTTTCTCTGGAGCAAAATATCTTCTCCTTCCTCCAGAATCCCTTGTCACTCCAGAAATCTAAAAGATGACCAGGATGGGGGAGAATAAACAGGTGCTATCTAAGAAAATATAACGGGGAATGGACAGTTGAGTAAGCTAGTTACCTGCTAGAGGACTTAGACAGATCTATGCACCTCATAAGCCAGCACAGACATTCTCATCTGCAGCAAACTGCTTAACTCAGTGCACTCTGCTCCTGATAGGAGTCTGCAGTGCTATACCAGCCTTGTTCCTCTATTTCCAAGCCTGCTTCCCTCACATGCACATGCATGCACTAAGGAGGACAAGTCTGCACCTCTGAGTGAAAGGTGACTTCTCTTCAGGAGGGACATTCAGCAATTTGGCTATTTAATTCAGGCTTTCAAAGCTCTCATGCTGTCTAATGGTTGGATTTGGCTTCCTACTGCTCTTTAGCACTTCAAGGTTCTTTGTTCTGTACAAATTTTATTTTTATTCTTTCTGAGATGGGGAATAAACAGAATCTTTTCTTAGCAGGTATCAGTGCTGGCTTAGGAGACTAAGAACAGCAAGGTCATCAGTTCAAACCAAGACATATAATTGTGAAGATGTTAATAAGCCTGCAATAAGAAGGAAACAAAGGTTTTCTTGCTTGATGAAAATTAGTTGACCATAGAAGGGCCATCATCTCTGCACTATGTCACAGACAGGATCCTAAATGTCATCTGCTGTATCACCCATATCTTTCCATCAAAGGTAGATCAGGGCCAGATCTGCTTGGCTTGCAATATCATACCATCTTCAAATTGATTAACTGTTAAATTTTCTCAGCAGCAGGAAGGGCAGGGAACTGCTATTATTGCTATTCAATGCATGAGAGAAATGTGTCTGAGCGATTGCTTAGAGTACAATCAGGACAGTGATCTGAGAAGAACCTGGCTCCCAGACCTCCTCCTGACCCCTACAGCTTCCACACCCAGCTAAGAAACAAGATAAAGACTTCAACCCATGTAATGAAAAAATTTATACAAATTGTCTGTCCCTACAGCTGCTTCTTAAGTGACCACAATAATTCTTTACCCACTTCTGAGCAAATAGGCAGTATTTTATTAATCAAATTGGGGTGGTGCCTACCCAGAAAGCAAGCAATCCAAATCTGCTCCAGTTCTCAGCATGATGGAAGGACCAGCAGCATTGGGTTAGTCCAAGCTCTGTAGCAGGTCTCCCCTCTGGCTGCTGCTTGGATGGCCTTGGACACGCCACATCATTCATAATCTGTCCTGCAACTACCAAGCAATGAGCTCACTGCCAGCACCCCCAGGGGACTACATGTCTGCCTTGACCCCAGAGGTTAAAAGGCATAGGTCTATCTGACCCTTATGGGAATAGGTTTTTAACCTCCCCTGGGTGTGCATCACATAAATACACACACAAAAGCATACTGCATGTTGAATACTAAGAAGATCACATGTACCCTCTCAAGCAGTATTTAGTCTTTTCCTGCTATAAATCAGCCTCCTTCCTTCCCTCCCTCCGAGCTGACCTTGCCCCTTCCTCCCAAGGGGCATCTGGCAAAAAAACAAAATATATCAGTGTCCTGGATGGATTTCCACTGCTAGCAGCCTTACGCTGACCAGCCCAGCACACAATTCATAGTTCCACTCATTCAGGAGGAGGTGATTTCTTCCAGAAGTCCTGTATTGGTCTGTGCTGGGATGTGCCAGGAACACACAGATGAGGACCTCTGTAGGACAGACATCTTGAGGAGAATGTTTCAATTGTATTTTACTCTATCCTGTGATTTCTTGAAGGAGATTGTCTCCTGTTGTCTAGATAGAACTTCAGAGATTATCTCCATTGTGTCCTGTAGATAGTGGGTGGGTCAAAGTCTGACAACAGCATAAAGAGGAAGGTTTGTTTTTTTAGATCCAGACAGAGAGCTGCTCCATAGCTTGATATTACAGGGAGTGCAAGATGTAAGTCTAACCTGGGATAACTTCTTTTAGATCATGATGTCTCTTGGAGGCATGACACCAGAAGATATGTCCCTCTGGTCTAACCAAGCATGACCAATCTTATGTTTTTAACTGTCTGGGGAAACCAGCCAACGATGATGTTTCAGCTAAAGTGCTTAAGTAGAGAAGACTGAAGACTGACATCTAGAAAGTTCAGCATTACTCTATGTTGACTCTTCATATGTCCTTCCTCCCCGCTTCCTCCACCCCTTTCCCTGTTCTCCACACAATCAGCTACCCTTGGAAGGCAAATAATTGGATTCTAAGCTTGAGTTTTAAAAGGAAATGCTATGGCAATGTCAAAGTTTCAGTACATGCCAATTTGAAATTAATTCCAACTTCAAAACACTCCCTGATTTTTCTTTAACTGCACAGCAACAGCTTCCATTGCCCGCAGAGTAAATATGGCACTTCTCAGGCCAAACCAATTTTCCAAGTACCTATTACTAGGTAACAGAACAATACCATTTTTAATCGACTGAACTGGTGAATGTGTGTGGGAAAAAAGAATGAAAAAAAATGTTACACAATATTTGCAAACTTCCCCCTCAAAAAACTCAGTCATAAAATAAGTCTTACACGTGGCCATATACACTTGGATAAATATCAAAGAAACGGAAATTTTAAATCTTCAGTGACCACCAGAGGGCTCCGGGTATGTGTGAAAAATCATCAGCTGAAGTTAACTTCAATTCATACCAAAAGGCTTGTGTATGATAAAATACTGGGAAAATATCCCCATTCATTGTATTTTTTCCTATGAAAAAAATATTATCCAGAGTTTTTGGTTCTATTCTGTGTGTGTGTTTGGGGATTTTTATTTTTTTTTGGTTGGTTGGTTGGTTTTGTTTGGGCTTTTCTTGTCTTGTTTTATTGTGGGGGAAGGGAAATGACCATGAATGCTACTGCAAGGGAAAAGAGAATGTTTCCTTCGGAGAGCATAAATCATGCAATATGAAGGACAACTGTCAAAAATTCTCAAGGATGTTCCACATAGACACACGTAGGAGAGGAGGGAGAATGATCCTAGAGCCTCTGAATCTGGAAGAAAACAATGAATGATCTTTCTCCAGCACAGCAGCTTTTAGATGCCATGCTGGATGCCAGCACCAAAAAACAATCCACATAATATGCAGTGTTCCACTAGACACAGTGGAGTGGGGCTGGCTGCAGCAGGACCAACAGAAATAGCTGCTTTACAGTCTCAGGCAACATCTGCACTTTACTGCAATGAATAATGCTGTTTGATATGGTTTGGAGTAGCTTTTATTTGACATTTGCTTCTTTCCAAGGATACAAATTTCCCCCCTGACAAGCCCAAGGGATGTGTAACTAAATCAACTGATCTGAAGAAATGGACAGTCATGCATTCAGGACTAGATGCTGCCTGGGAACCATGAGAGGATCAATGAGATACTCCTAAGGGATTATGTCTCTTACCTCTCCAGTAATTTTTGTGGTGATTCTGACACTCACTTAGAGAGGTGGCATTTAATCTTTAAACTCTTGACAGAACTGAGGTTTCAAGGTGAAATTCAGCCCTACGTTGAACAGCAGATATCCTAACTGGTGCACATCCTACCAACTAAGGATGATGAAAATAGAACAAAAACCACTTTGAGACAGTCAGTAAACCAGGAATCTCTACAATATCTGATCAGTAAACAGTAAATACTGTGTGCCAAAATGTGGAGAAGACAGAGAAAAGGGAGGTAGTCTGCATTATCTGTTGTTCATCAGGGCCAGCCTGCAGTGTATAAACTGAGAAAACACCTGACAATAATTCCTATCATCTGGACTGAGCTGCCATGTCACCCCTCCATGTTAGAAGCAACCACCAGCCAGAAAAAAAAATGAGCTAGAATAAATTCTTGCTTATGCCAAGCTGGGTTTTTCAAACTAGAGCTGATGAGAGTAGATGACATCAAAGCATTTATTAAAACCAAACCAAAACACCGAACAGTTTCTAAGAAAGATAGACATCTCCCCATCAGCCTTCTTTAACTACCTTACCTTGGGCCACCTATGGATCACAGAAGAAGCAAACCTTAGGCATATGTACCTTTTCTAAACCTGATTTGGTATCTAAATTAGAGATGCTGACTTTTAGGTGTCCAGAAGTCCAGGGGAAGCAAGATTATTTCCATTCCATAATCACCATTCAAATGGTTTGTTCTGACTCTGTCTCAGTTACTATAAACTTTAGTTAAACTCAGCTGGAAAGCTTACCAAAACCCAGCACCAGGCAAGTTCAAGGTACATATATGGCTATGTCTATATCCTATGGGGCTACATGAAACAGCTGGCAGAGGAGTCTCCCAGCTTGATCTGCTTCAAAGAGAGTGCCTACCTACACTTTCAAGAAAAGATCCAAGAGCCCACAAGACAATAAACCCAGGAGGCATCTTGCACAGATATCCAGCAGATTTCTATTCTTAGAATAATTCTAGCATAAAATGTTCCTCAGTTTGTCTTGCTGATAAAGATTGTTTTTAAAACTGGACATGATGAAAGATGCCATCACAGACAAAGTGCTATTTAGTATGCCCAAGGGGGGCACAATCCGTGTGTGTGAACACAGTATGTGTCACAGTATATAAGCAAACAACAGCATTATTCTCATGAGCAATATCTCTCCAAGAAGCTGAGCAATATCTCTCCAAGAAGCCAAGCAATATCTCCTGAAGTAGCCAATCTTCAGTTATGCATACTCAAGGGGTATGGAGGGTACTGATGATTGCATTTACCAGGAAGGACATTTTTGAAAATGTCCAAATGATATAAATACCTAATTCCCATTTTCAAATTTGAATGAGGCCTGTGGGGTAACATTCATTATGCTAATTTTAGCGATCTAACTATTAGGCATCTGGGTGAAACCAATCATTTGGGTTCCTTCTATATCAAAAAGGGGGGAAACAGAAACATCCAGAGGGCAATTCAGTGGGTCTGATCACAAAACAAACAAGAAGATGACAGTACAACTTGCTCAATGGTCTGTGAAATGGAGGCATATCTCTTGCTCAAGCTACAGCACAACCTCACTGGACTATGCTGTTGGTTCATGTTTCTCTTCCAGACTGTGAAAATACCTTAAACAACAAGCTGTGCTTTAAATGCTTAACATTTTCATGAGCAAAATGAATGAGATGAACCCACCCTCCCTTTCTATCAGTGTGTTAAAATATTTTGCTATAAAAGAAAAAGAAGCAACTATTCTAGAAAAAGGGTTTCAGGAGATACAAAGATAAACCCTCCCTTTAGAAATTTTGAAAATGAAATAAGAATAATAGACTGTTCTGTCATGAAAAGATGTTAACAGTGTGGCACTTTTAAAGAAATCTGAGATTACAAGACTGATTTTTCCAGAAGTGATTCTTCAGTTTCATTTTGAAAATTCCCTGCAGAGGAAAAGTAATAAATATTCCATTTCCACTGACCAGGAAAAATGTTCAAGAAGCCATTGACTTTGGCAAAGACAGAGCTTCCAAGCTCCAGGAAGCTAAAAACCTGCACTGTGATAGTGCTGGCTGTAGAGGCAGCTTCTTAGGATGAATTACTCTGCAAAACCACTGTTGAATCTGGCAGTCCATTTACATATAAAATACGGCAGAAACCTTGCAACAAGCAAGAAGACATAATCCACCCCAAGATGGTGAGAGTAGTGGTCAGCAGGTTGAATTCAAGGTTGGTGATGTCATGAGCAACACTAGTTAAAAAACAGAAACAGACAAGGAATGACTGTATGTCCAAACAGAAGTAGCTTGCAGCTCCTGAGTACTCCTGGGTGCACCTATCCGGCTCCTGTAATGGTCTTAAGAAAATTTAGCTTTGCTTTATTCTTTTAAAACATACACACAAAAAGCAAATAAACAAACAAATAAGACCATAAAAACTCCAAACCAAACAAGCAACGAATAAACACACATACACACAAAACCAACCAACCAAACAGCAAACCAAAACAAGTCTTTTTGCTGTCAACAGCAAATCTATTATTTTGTTAACCAGAGGCAGGATCATCTTAAAGAATGGTTTCTTGAAAGACTAAGTGCAGAACGCATCTCAGCAACAGGCAGGATTTATCTGTGAGGAAAGAGAAGTCATTACTCCATCTGGATGCTCTCCCTGCAGCCAACATTGTGCAGCAAGGGATGAAAGAAAACCACTTGATCTGCATGTTAGGTATTGCATCAGAGGCATGGCTAGTGAGTCAAAAGTTATCAGGCAGGTGAAAGTGAGAGTAGCACACTGCTCCTGTATTGCTACCTGTCCCAAGTCCTAACAACCTGATCTGAGACATGCTCTAGTCTGGCCTCTTGCCTCCTGTCTGTGCCTCCAGACAGCAAGATAGCTGAAGAGGCACATAAATGCAAGTGCTTTAGTTGGCCTTGAAGTCTACCCCATACTATCACCACCTCCTATGTGATAAGGTTTTTGGTCTCTTCCCAGAGGGATGTACCCAGATACACAAAAATGAAAAAATGATAGCAATAAAGCCTTCCAACATCTTGCATTATTGTAACAGGAAAGTAGAGTGGTTATAGGTTTCCTTAGTTATGGATTTTCTTGTGGATGGCATCAGTTTTTAATGAGAAATGGATGCTCACATGATAACTCTTATCCTTATCCTTCCACAACACAGCCATGTGGATCCACTGCATCACACATCTCCAGTTAAAACCCACGTTGCTTCCTGTACTGTGTACCAAGGCAAATAAATGCACCAGAAATATCAGAAGCAAAGGCCTGTCACAATTTTTCTAAGGAGCATCTTTGCAGAAGAGCCAAAGACTCAGCTTTCCATTAAATATTCCTCTTCCAAGTGGTTCCTAGCACCTCTCTAGCATTGCTACCTATGCACAGCCTACCATACAACACAGAATAGCTGAGTGTCCTTCAGAAAGGGCAGAAAGGATGGGTGCTGTTAAATGAGGACCAGTATTGCATAGAAGGAAGAGCCAGTGGGATAGAACATAAAGCCAAACACAAGTGCCACTTTGCTCTTCTAAAACAGAATTAGTATCTTGTACAGCCAATATAGAGTAGCCACAGTGACCAAGACAGGTATCTCACAGCACAGACCTCATACAATGGTCTCACTGCAGTGTGTTGCTGTCCAGGGCATTGTCTCTAGCCCCTGCCAGCAGAGGTGACAATAGGTAGGAAATAATGAAAGAATGCCATGTCCCCTCTCTGTCCCTGTTCCCTCCTTCCTGAAATCCAACCTGGTGGATCCTAGGGGAAGCCCCATCTGCTTCTCATTCCAGACCATGTCATGTCATAATTATTCCTAATTATGGCTCATTTAGCTTGATATGTACCAGATTGGGAAAGGTGTCCTAGTGAGAGCTAGCATCTTGGATGGCTGTAGCGGCAAGGAGAAGTGAGAAGTGTGAAGCAGAAATTAATAACAGGACGGTGGCTGCGCCGCTAGGCAAGGGAGAGCATCAAGGGGTCGACGGGTGCGGGGCCCCGCGGACACAGACTAGGCGGGGAGGAGCAGCGTGGGGCGCCGGCAGCCCCCGTGGCCGCGGCCCGGCACCGCTCCCCCTCTGCCGGGGCGGGCTGGCAGCCGCCGCTGCCCGCTAGGTGGCGTCCGGCGCCGCGCTGCGTAGTCCGAGATCTCGGCTGCGGCCGTGAGGGCAGCCCCCTGCCCACACAGCTCTTGTCCCAGTGTGAGGTGCCAGGACAGGTCTTATGCGTGGTCGCCCTGCTCCTCGCTACCTCAGGTGTCTTCTGTCTGACCCTGGTAGGCTCTGCCGGAAGGGTGGGCGGCACGTCTGCTGCTTGCTTGACGGGCTGCTCTCCCACATGAGAGGCCTGGGAAGGTCACTCTTCCCTGTGCCCACTCCAGGGTCCCACAGAGTCCCAAGGGGGCAGTTTCACCCAAGCCCGGTCTGGGACACCATTTCTGCACTCCTGGGGCCACATACAACAGGTCACTACAAAATTAATGCTGCAAAAATAACATTACCCAGACACTGGGTAGGGGCACAATATATTCCTCCTTTCTCATCAAAGACCCATATATGTGGTTTTTAATGGGTACACTTGCCATACTGCAGAAAAGCTCCAGTCCCTCTTTTTCTACCTGCAGATTTTCAGATACACACAGAACCCTCAACTGATGCATCAAGAAGACACACCGAGTGCAAGGCAGCTGACTTCGCAGGCAGGTGCTGGGAACCACCTGTCTCCACCATGGACCTTGGCCACTTTCTCTCTCCCTTGCTCATCAGACAAGTAAGTCATGGTTGAAATGCTGCCTGCAAACATATGGATACCAGCAACAATTAAACCACAGGAAGGTGAAAAAATATCAGAGATGTCGACCAACAGAGATTGGTTTGAAAGGGGGACTTGATGCTTGGTATTCCTCCAGGTACTGTGCTGCAGAAGACAGCAAGGATTCCTGTTCCTTTGTGAGTCAAAGACATCTGTATTTAAACATCATTGTGAAATGAGAAAAAAAACCCCAAACAACAAAACAACAAACCATGTTTTGGGGCAGAGAGCAATTAGCTAGTATGGGAACAAAACACGAGTAAGTGCTGCCTTCATGTGCATTTTTTTTACTTTATGAAAAAATCCTCAACTTTTTTTTTTTTTTTTTTTTTACTCAGGTCTGAGCTTCTGCAACTAAAATGGCTGTTGGGAGAGCCAGAACTCCACTGTAGCCAGCTGCAAGCTGCATCTCTGAGCTGATGCAGGCATTGCGTATGCAAAGCCACTGCCTTCCCCTCTGCCTCTTTTTCATCCTCAGAATCCATCTTCTGAAAAGCCCACCAGGGAGATGGGCTGGCCTTCATCCTGTCCTTCTGCCAGCTCACCACTCTTCTGATGCAAGGCAATGGGGTCAAATTCCAGAGGAAGAAAGGAAGGCAAAACCACCTGCAATGAAATCAAAACAGCTGCTCTTGGAAGAAGCTGGGCAGCAAAGGAAGGATGATTTACTGACACAAGCTAAGCCAATATAAACAGTTATGATACAGGTGTCTGTGCTCTAAGAGATTGCCTGGCTTAATTCAATTGTTTTGTAAACCGATTTAGTTAAATCTGTATAAAACTGGTGTTTAAACAAGCCCAAACAGTGTTTAAAAAGTCATTCATAAAACATATCACCATAAAACAAATACATATTACTAAGGCTTCCTTTTTGCTGACAGGATATATCCTTTCCCCTTGTATTTCTTTGCTCTCTGTTCTTTTCTTTAGAAGTTGCACATTCTCCTTTGCCATGATTGTCTCTTTCTTTCTGTTCCATACAAAAATAGGGCTTTCTCCATTCAAAATGCACACATCAACCTCTAGCATTTCTCACTGTAGTGTAACATAAAAAAAAGGGAGACAGTTATTCAATTTTATATAGCCCCAAATAAGATTCAACCCAAAACAGTATTTTAAAGCAGATTTTAAGCAGAGTAGTTTATGCTGGATCCAGCCTAACTTCTTTAATTCTTTCCAAACTGACCTCTTACAGTTTGGAATTATTTAATCACTCTGAAAAGATGCTCCTATTTTTCTTGTTCTCAGCAAATTCAGCTTTTAAATCAGTATTTTTCAGTATTTAAGTCCTATTGCAAAACCAGGTCAATCTTTAGCTGTGACTAAAGTTAACTCTTTCAAAATTCCAAAATCTTTTCACAGACTTGGTCCAAATGCCCAATTAGTTTAGTCTCCTCTCCTCAAGTCCCTTCATTTTTTTAAGCAAATACAACATGGAGTAAAAAAAAATAATAAAAAAAACCAAAACGAAGTTATTATTCTTTTAGCAGAAATAAAAAACAATAGGACTAGCACAGGTCAAGTCTTCCCTAGACACATTTTTATTTTTGGTCTTTGATTCATCTAGGGGAATAATTTGGGCAAGTGCTTCCTGCATCCAGCTGTTTGCACATCTGCAGGATATGCTGTAGCTACTGTTCCCTTGGAGAGGCAGGCAAGCGGTGTCTGGAGCAACCACATTAACCAGCAGAAATTGTCACTGACAAAAATGAATAGAAGAGACATATTTGAAAAAAGGGCATTAAGGAGTTGTGGCAGACATATCAGGTGGGTAACTCTGAAGAAATAAGGAGGGGCTTGGGAGGGAAGTATAGAAGCAAGGTAGTCTTGGACTGGTCTATTGGGTGGGGATAGGAAGCAGCCTCTAGACAGGTAGGGAAGAAGAAAAGTCTACATTCAAAAATGTAAAAACCAGAGTATAACAGAGAGTTATACTCTGCCCAGCAAATGTACGGTGGCCCCAACAAATGGGAAAACAGTCCTGAGGATCAGGAGACCTCCAAGCAGAAAATCCCTTCATCCTTAGCACATGCTCCTCTTTATACTGAGCTTGACATTTATGGGCTGGAATGAGATGGCCTACTCCTGTGAGCTAACCTGGGTCATCTGCCCTGGATGACTGCAAGCTGCTAATGTCCTGCAGATCATGAATGGACTATGGTTCTGTCTCAGACAAACCAGGATAAGGAAATATTTAGACTCTGAGACAGCAGTGTGATAGTGTCGTAGTTTAGGGTCAGGGCAGCTTCCAGAACAATAACAGACGCTCTCTTTTAAACCCTCTCCCTCCCCAACAGGGAAAAGGAAAAAGGCAGAGCAATTAGAAAAGGAAAGTAGAACAGTTTTAATGAAAACAAAAATAATAATAATGGAATATATACAAATATGTACAAAACCAGCACCAAACCCAACCCCCGATGGTAATTATGTCACCATCACTGATGCTGTGGAGTTGGCAAAGGGGAGTCTCAAACTGGCTGCCACAGAAGACGGAAGCTGTGTTCAGGAGCTGGATTCTGGCACTGGGTTCAGGAACACACTGATTGAGATTGAAGGCAGTATGGACAGAGTTGTCCATACTGGGAGCCCCTCAAGAGAGGAAGAACTACAACAACACCCCGAGCCAAGAGCCTAACTGGGTTTAGCCTAGCCCTGAGACCCTCCAGATCCCAGAGCTTTATATACTGGATAAGATGTATATGGGCTGGAATACCTTGTTGGTCACTTTGGGGTCACCTGTCCTTTCTGCTTCTCCCTGCAGGTGCAGTCTTTCACTTTCTGCACCCCCCAGTGTGATACACAAATTCAAGCGGTGGGTGGCCTTGGTCTGTATTCTAATTCTTGATAGTAACATAAGGTGCTATCACTGCTATAAGCAGATACTGTCTGCAAAAGATGCTGCTAAATTAAGAAAGTGCAGTTAGTTAGAAAACCTGAGCTGAAAAGTAAAATCACTGAACAGAATTTTTTCGGTTATCACTCAAACCAGGACAGATAGCTACAGGTCCTGGGATGAAGGGAGTCACCAGTGCTGAGGTAGGGTGGGGTGGCTGGAGAGTGAACCTCTAACTAGGTCTCTGGTTTCGTTGACAGAGGCATGTCCATTGTCTGCTCTATGACAATCAGTCTGCGCTCCAAGGCAACCTCCCCCTTTCCCAGAAAGCAGACTGGCCTCCTATCCCATGCTAAGCAGCTCTGCTGATTTATACCCTTAAAGCCAGGCAGCCCCGGCACACAACCTCATGGCAGGTCAGTACAGCAGAGGGCCACAGGGAGCCCAGCCAACACTCCACAGCCTCACGATGCTGGCATCTGAAGAGTGCAGACCCTTTACCTGGGGAGAACGGTGTGCATGCAAAATCTCCTGCAAGAGGTTATCACCCATGTGCTCCCAGCTATCACAATTTCCTCCTGTTTATAGTTTCCAGAGCCCCTATCCACTTCA
Organism: Ceyx cyanopectus; assembly: GCA_013401355.1. NCBI lineage: Eukaryota > Metazoa > Chordata > Aves > Coraciiformes > Alcedinidae > Ceyx > Ceyx cyanopectus. The sequence goes on along the minus strand of VYZU01065567.1, from coordinate 42,447 downwards.
AGACAAGGCTGCAGATTGGCTCGGGTGCCAGCGCATGGGTTGTCTCCTAAAGTCTGTGCCAAGAAGGGTGCTTTGCTCTAAAGAACACATTCAGAGTAAACCTTGTGTACATTTGGCAGGGACCATAGTGCACAAACACCCAGCCTGGCAACATTGCTGGAGGCCTCAAGCAGAGACAGTCCAAGCCAGGATTTGTGATTGTTTACCTTGACATCCATTTGGATATACTCCAAGTGTAGACAAGGGATTTAGATGTCCAGATTATTTGCCCTCATGGCACCAACACACAAGCACAACTAGTAGGGAGATTAGAGATAGCCCATCTGCTTAAATCGCTTCCCTTTTCCTGCCAGTGCTGATCACTCACTGATAACCCTGATGATGAGCATTTAAACCCCAGTGCCAGAATGACTGACACCACTGTTATGATTACATTTTTTGAGCCCACTCTCTCAGCTCTCTGTAGTCCATTTCTGATGGTGTGACCCACTACCTTGGTCTCGTGTGCAAGGCACTAGACAAAACTATCAGAAAGACATCTCTTGCCTTTTTATTTGTCTGTTTAACTAAACATGGTCTAGATAATGAGAAAAAAAATTAAACAACAGAAAGAATTACAGGAAATGTAGATCTTATTTGTTCTTCCAAGATTACAAGTTGTTATGCTAGTTTTATTCATACCTTGAAGTGTCACCTCTTTGGGCTGTGGGCAAAAATATTGCATTCTAGTCCATACTGAAAAAACAGAGGTTCTGACAAAAAGTACCTTTACTAAGCCTTAACTGAACCATTTGTTATCAGTAATTGCTAAAAAATAAGAGACACTGTCCAGCCCTACATCTTTGAAAGGAAACACAGTAAGTTATTATGAGTTTACAGTGCAATTATATAATGGTTTAGTCTCAAGCATTTTCCTTGGTGGTAGATAATTCTGTCATGATGGTGTGAATTCACAGTGTGGTTCAGCACATTTGCCTCCCTGTGTCATTTGGACCTGGGAGTAAAGTCTTCCACAACTTTAAGTGCTTGGTGTTGTGGTTCTGCTCCCCAGAAAGAGGACACCTCCCATAGCCAAATGCACACCTTTGACTTGTGAACAATGTTTTACACAATCTCTGTGGGAATTTCACCAACACTGAATACATCAAAACCTTTTTCTAGCCCAAATTATGGGTCTCCTAACCAAATAACGCCTTAGCTCAGCCTGACTGTTCTTATCCTGACACGGATAAGAACACAGCAGAAAGTAATATCCCTGAGAGTCACATGTGTCTTGTGCATTCTTTAGTGCTTTTTTTATATCCTAGCTTATTCTTTTGATGGGTCAGAGCATGCCTTCAGTGCTGTCCAAACCTCTTCTATAGTGGTTGAGTCCCCACCCCTGGAGGTGTTTAAGAACCGCGTAGATGTGGTGCTGGGGGACGTGGTTTAGGGAACCTGGCAGTATAGGGTTAATGGCTGGGCTTGATGATCTTAAAGGTCTCTTCCAGCCAAATTATTCTATGATTCTATATTCAAATAAATTGCCTTTATATATATATATTCTAGAAAACAGTTTTCCCTCTAGGGCTGACAGTTATTCCCACACACTTGAGATTAACAAAATCCAAATGCACTACATTCTTTTTAGTCAGTTTAGCAGGTAAGAGCAAAGATACCCAAAGCTGTGTTTGTGTAAGGGCACATAAAGAGTGGAGGGAAGAAGTGATGGGGGTGTGCTCATACTAACATTTATCTGAAGTGCAGCCCATGAATGCTGAATGTGTTTACCATTATGACCACCAATATAAGACCCTTCTCTAGGCTTTTCACAAAGATTTTAATGAGCTGAGAGACGTTTGTGGATCATGAGGGAGGAGCTGCAGTGGAACATGCATTGTTTAGAGGGAACTGCAGAGCTTGTTAGAGGAATGGACTATATGAGGAAACAGGCAGCTGCACAGCATGGTGAGGACCATCTCTAAAGCTCAGTGCTTAACTGCTCCTAGATCTCCTCTTTCATCTGTTATTCTGTTCAATAACTGAGACACTAATAAGCAGGTGCACCCAGCTCTATGCAATGGAGCAAGCAGGCTGCGATTGTAGGTTTCACAGCAGAGGCTGTGAGGCACTGAAACTGCAGAGATTGAAATCACTGCTGTGAAAGCACATTTCACCACTTTCTTCCCATGAGTGGAAATCCTTACACCTCCTGCTTCCTCACTCCCGGTATCCCAAAAAACATTCAATTGCATTGTGTGACAGGGAAAAACTTCATCTGCTAGACAGGTCCACAGCAGCAGGGCTCCTCCCTTACCCTTCAGGAGAGCTTTAAGACACAGGCAAAGCAACTTCATATCACAGAAAGCAAATTGCTGTTCCTCTGTTAGATTGCCATAGAAAGCCTAAGCCATCAAATGACAGACGAGGAATAAGAGGGCAAGATGGCAGAGACAGAGTCAGTTGAGATGGAAGAAAAAATGTGAAGGTTTTGTTTGGGTTTTGAGGAATAAGAGCATTGCACTTCCATCATTTGATGCACAGTAAATGCTGAAAGGCCAAGCAGAAAAAGGGGAAAAGGCCCTGAAAACCTTCAATGCATTATTGAAATATGAGAACGAGAAGGGTTTGTTTCCTTGGCAACAGGTTCTGTGGTGCTTCTGCTGGAGCAATCTACCAGAGAAAGAAGACTTTTTCAGTTAGAGATGCCAGTGAAGTGAAAGATAATTACAGACACCCCTTCCCTCAACTGAATGCATTTGTAAATATACTACTTGATGTATGTATGTACTCAGATATTACATAGCCCTCAGAAATTGGTGTCTCCATAGATGACAAAGTGAGCTCCTGGGCACATGTAGGTGACTATCACAGGCCAAATATCTGTGAAGGTTTGAGTGCATGGTAGTTTTTTGCACTTCCATGATACTTCTTCAATGTATGAATATGGCCCAAACTGTCAACAGAAATTTAAAAGTTAAAATCCTTGATTTAAGATTTTAATCTTGACTTAAGATTTTGGATTATGAAGTAGCAGTTGTCTCCAAGAGGACTTTCTTTCCATCTGTCAACTAGCATCACTAGACCATCACTTACTAAAAATTATCAACTTTAACACTAACTGAAACTGTCTATAGTATGGCAATATTCAGAAGCCTGTTGTAAAAAAACACCTTTGCTCCAAAGAACTTAAAACCCAAGTGGGTAAGATAAAGATTTGGATATCTGTATTTTGCAGAAGGAAGGTGGGGATGAAGTGTAAGAAATTAAAACACCTCATCTAAAGTTGCAATCAAAGTTTATGATAGAAGTGGTTGAATTTACAGCTCCTGACCACCGTCCAAAAGTATTATGATACAAGTTAACTCCAGAGCAGTATCCCTGGGTGTTTGGTTGAAGAATTCAACAGACATTGCTCAACTGCTGAGACCAAGCATAATTGTACAGGCAGCACAAGTGTTCCATGGCCATGAGAATGTCACACACTGCTGCCCGCCATGGTTTCAGCAAAGACATTTTCTTCCAAAACTAGAAACAAAATCAATTAAACAAAAAAAACACAAACATGACCCCCCCCCCCCAAAAAAAAAAAAAAAACNCCCCCAAAAAAAAAATAAATCCATCACTCTTCAGCCACAATAGCATATTATATAGAAGAAACAGGAGAGCATTTACCAGCTGGAAGATACCTCTACACTGATAAGCTATGGTATAGTCAGGGCAGAAACAACCACCCTCTACTGTATTTTAAGGGTCATACCATGAAAGGACACGCTGGGAAAAAAAATCAATTGGGTAGGTGCATCTGGTGTCCTTTCTCCTCTTTTTTGCCATTGGTTAACTTTTGAGACAGGAAATGTGGGAAGGAGGCAAGTGGAGACCAAAGTGTGTCAGTATCTAGAGAAAACAAACACATGTGCTCTTACGTATCAGTGTCGGGAAAAGCAGCAGGCAAAGAGGTTACAAAACTGTGCTCACAATGAGCAAACTTAGCACCTCTGGATCAAAAAGGGAAACATACGTAGGCATTGGGACCCACACAGCAGTACCCTTTCACTGGGGAAGGAGCTGGCAGTAAATGACAATCACAGCCTGCAGCTATCAAAGCAGCTGATAACATCCCTCCTAGTCTAGTGCCACTCACCTCTGCCACCTCCACCAGCATGGCAATGACAAATCATATCAACAAAACTCATGTGGCACCTTGTCCAGCCTGTTTTCATGTTGTGCCCCAATCACCTATCATGGATTTCTCTTGTTAACTCTCAGGACACACAAAATCTGCATATCTACATCACAAGGCTCTGACCTCTGTTAGCCTCATAACCTTGTAGAGAAGCATAAGGTCCATATGAATATTTGGTGACTTTATGTAGCCCACAGGCTGCTCTGAACATAGAACTGGCTCTTTATGTCCATCTCATCCTAGAGATGCCCCCAACACTGGAGACCGTATCAGGAGTGGGATTGAGTGTACAGCCTTGCATACAACCTTTCCTAGGGAAAAAAAAAGGTTTTCATCAGCTACTCTCTGCTAGAGGAGCTTCACTGAGCCCATAATAATCTCTCCCAGTACAAGTTAATAAGTGGGCAGAGAGCTCAGTGCATTATCCCTCCTGTGGGGACACCCCACCTGCAGCTGTACACCTAGATAAAGTGCCAACAAATTATGGAGGCGAGGCAGAAAATCATTCCTGCAGCTCCATTTACAAGATAATTTATAGCATCAGCTTCTGAATGCAAACCAGAGCAACACTGCAGCTTTTCTAATCTCTGCTCTTGCTCCATGGTCGTCACCATCCTCTGGCTGTTAAGGGAGCTTCTATGAAATGCATTAATGGACCTCAGGATGGCTATTAGCAAATGCTTGTCTGGATTACAATAGGGATCATAGTTTGTTTGATATCTCCACAGCCTTAGAAGAGGGGTCAAGAACTGAAATAGGATGACAAAGATTAACCTCTCTGATGCACAAGGATGATACTAGACCTGCCATGTGGACTGAGGCATGTTGCAGTAAGTCATGGTTCCACCCACAGTGTGGGCTGAGTCACCTGGGCAGATCTACCCAGTGCTGACTTTCTATTATCATTGCTTCCTGTCGGGGAAGCAAGCACTACCATGCTTCAGGACACTCCTTCTGGTGTTCCTGTTGCCACTGGTGTCCTCTCCAGAGGCCCATGTGCTCCTTTCCTCCCTCCCTCTCTTATGCAAATTAGCTAGTCACCAAGCACCATCTCTGATTGTTCATCAGTGATTCCTTTGTCACCCTCCATCACTTCTGTTGAGCCTCATTAGTGCTATTAGGAATCAAGGGAGCTGTTGGGATATTTATAGGAAGGATGGGGTGTTCTATACACTTTATTGCTGTATAACACCCCTTCTCCACTCACCACCTCTCCCCTCACCCTCCCCAGAGAGCCTCCTTTTAATATAGGGGTTATCCAGGGGGTATACTGAGACAGGAAAGGAGTAGACTGATGGTTTTGAATCAGGGAAATTAAGAAGACAAGCTGGAGGTATGCAGAGGCTCAGTCCTTGGTCAGGAGTTTACAGGCCTGTATAGGGCTGGGTACCTGTGGTGAGGGGCTGAGTGTGTGCCCCTGTACATATACACATCAGCTGAAACATCTACAGCAGCCTACAAATGAATGTAAATAAATCATCATGTGCACACATCTATCTCTGAGAGGTATGTGCCCCAGCTACAGGCATGGCAGCTTGTGCATGTGCTAACCTGTATCAGGAGCTGGGTGTGAATATATCTTCATGGAGGACACTCAGTTCCCTGCCTGTACGCCGATAGAGAGCTGTACCACACTCCCAGCAGCTCCACAGGGAGTGACTGCCTTGGTTACTTACAAGAATATTCTTTCATGTGGCACTTAATTAGGGAGGCAACTAGACAAAGACTAATTGTTAAGTCTAATACAGGAAGAAGAATCTTTCTGATAGCAGAATATATTCCCCTTATCTAGGAGAAGATATAGTGTGGAGAGCAGGAAGAGGCCGAAGAAAAACCACAGGACAAGGAGCAGGAAGGTGGAACAAAATTCTAAATCAATTACTTAGTACAGACATCTTTATGATTTCATAAATGGAATATGCTTAGTGTCAGCAATCTTTGCCTTACCGCATTGTGAGGATAACTCTCCCTAGTAAAAGCTACAGGCCCTGATCATACCAGCAGTCAAACTGGGTGACATTTTAGTACCACTTTTCATCTCAAGATTGAATCCTCCTTCCAAAGAGTCCCAAGGAGTTGTTATAACCTTTCCAGAAGCATAATTTTTCTCTCATGGCCCTGAAATTGAGCCTGTTCCTGAGAAAAATGAGCCAGCTCCACCACTGTGCGGCATTTTTGGACAGAAAGAAGTGACAGCTTCTGTATCCCTCTGAAACCATGGGGTATGCATGTGCATGTGTGTGAGGAGGGGGATTTCAAGGCAGCAGAATTCAATTGTGGAGTATGGAAGCTGGTCAGGAGCTGTATCCAAGTCCTCAGGTAATATGTAGGTTAGCACTGGGGAGATGAAAGAAATGTCACTAGTGATTCAAAGTGTGTCAGTCCTCCCTCTGCTGCCCTGGTAGATCAAGCTCCTACAGGTGGTCAGACCTCTGCATGTCTGGGGATGGCTCTTCCGCATCTGGTGTGAGTGAAGTGGATCTCCTGATGGAGATGTGGTGTGACACAGCCTATCAGAGCTGTTCTGCATTATGACTGGTGAAATGCTGCCCTATAACTTCCCCTTTGCTTTCTCCCCAGTGAGGGTGGTGCTGATTGACAAACATGAAGCAGGGTGTTTACTCTCTGGGAAGTGCTGCTTAGCTTTGTACTGTAGACCTCACAGAGAATCAGCATCCTCTACAGACTATGAGTGAGGGCTATGTGATACTTGAGCAGAGCCTAAGATTTATCCCATAAATCTGTCAAGAACTGACTCTTAGCTTCCTCAGCCAGTGGACTGTTGCAGCTGCAACCCAAAGCTGTTGGGAAATGTCTGCTCTCCTACACAGAGACCTCTGGCTCCCTAAGTAGCAGGAGTAGAGCTTTCCCTGTCCTCTTCAGCTTCACTGAATATGCTTGTATATCTCCTCCACATTTCTCATTCCTGCATCTCTCCACCTTCAGGTAATTAAATTAACTGCTCTGGTTTCGAAGAATCATGGTCACTAGGAACCAGGAATAATACTTATCATGATATTGCCATTTTCACACCCCAGAGCAATCCAAACATTAACTAATGCTAATTCTAATTAGCTGCAACTCACTGACAAGTAAATAAACTTGATATTAGGCCCTCTTTTTAGCTGATGACACTAAGAAGGCTGAAGTTACTCGTCTCCATGGTGGAACTGAGTTCAGCAAAAGGACCATGATGAAAATTGGGCTAATAGGGCAAGTATGTTTTCTAGGTTGTTTCACCATTCTGATGGGTATTCTGGCCTTCCACACAACAACTATTTGCCCCAGACATACCTCAGAAGCAAAGGACAGGATGCTTCAGTCCTGCCATGCCACAGACCCCCAAGAAGTGTCTGTTCTATGCTCAACCAGCTGAGCATAGTGGCTGGTGGTGCCCTCACCCACTGCCTCCTACCCCAGAGCATCCAAGAAGGCACAAGCAAATGCCACCAGGACCTAAAAGAGTTTTTCCAAAACCAGAGTTATGTAATAGTAGGATGCCCCTTTTCTCCCATTTTACCACCTGAAAGAAGTTAAATGAAATGGCAAAAGTCTGCATTGACTGTAATAGAAGCCATAATATGAGTGGAAAGTGATGCTCTGAAGTCCTGCCATGGTCCAGTTAGCAATTACTGGAGAATATATGCATTTGCTAAATGCTACAATTCTTGAAACACAGCATGGCCCTTGTGCAGGAACAGTTCAGTTTTAGCTACTCTAATTCACTGCTGTTTTTCTGTCCCCAGAAACTAACTGTGTTTGCTTTGTTTGCTTTCTTTCTTTGTTCTTCTTCACTAAAATCCAAAGCTATCTAGAACTTCAGCGTTTCACTCTCAGGAAAAGAGCCAAGAAGTCCTTTCTTCTTCAGTTTTACTCCTTTTCCTCATAGCAGAACTTTAATCAGAAAGACATCAGAAATACTGACTGATGGACACTCTGCAAGACTGCTTCAGAGAGGTTCTCTACTAGACAATTGCTAACTCAGGAAGTTAGTCTGCCTCAAAATTCCCTTAAGCTTCTTCTATCAGCAGTAGCCTTTACCTTCACTCCTCCCTGGCTCACACTCTTCAACCTGCTCTGCTGTGGTATCTTCCTGCCCAGATGTGGCTTCATTTTCCTTGAGGGTGCATCTCTTGGGCTTCCTTCACTGCATTGCTTGGAAGGGAGTCTGAGCTTTGAGCTGTCCCCACATTAGCAGAACAAGAATTCACTCTTCCTTCGTATCATCTTGCTACCTTATAAAACTTGGGTGCACTCAGGTCTGGGGAATGGTAGGCAGTTCTGGTCCCTGCTGCCCAGGAAGGTGGAGTGGAGAAGGCATCAAGAAGAGCAACTAAAATGGCCAGGGGGTTGGAGCAGTCACCCTGGAAAGAGAGGCAAAAATATTTGAGGTCTTTGCTTTGGAGAGGAAGATTTAAAAGATTCATCAAGGGAGTGGATAAGGTGAAAGCAAAACTGCTGTTCACCAAATGCCATGGTGCATCTAATGGTGGAGTACACAGGGGAAAACACTGCAGAGAACTGCCAGGCTCTATGCCTTTCCTTCTGGCATCACAGGACACTGAGAACTGGGCTGTGGGAACCATTGCTCTGACTTGGTGAGTCATTACATTTTATGTCAAACCTGTATCACGTACAGCCAGTGGTGCTTTCACACAAACCCAGCTTATATGAAGACCTATCACACCAGTGAAAACCTTCAGCCAGCCTGTTCCAGCAAGCACCAGCCATCCCCCACCTCCAATCCAATCACACCTCAGTGTATGCAGCAGACAGGCAGGATTCAGGCACTCTCTAAGTACTGACTCCTTTATACAGACACAAAACTGCTCCATTCTACAGCTGTATCTACGGCTGCAAGTTGCACAGCAGGACTTGTGCTTGAAGTCAGCAGGGATTTCTGTGAGCAGACGGAAGGAAGGAAGAAGCCATTATGCATTCAGGTGGTGAGCATGTGTCCCCAGTCTCTGAGAGAAAATAGGATGGAGGAAAATGTATATAGGGATTTCAGGCACTCGTGCAATCTGAGCACCCTGAAGTGCTTAGAGATAGAGGGGAGAATGAAATTTCAGTTGCTCCCAGTCTCCTTGGGAAGATGAACATTTGGTCCAGCCAGTAGTTAAGAGCCATCTTGCCAACTGGTGTGAAGGCTTTGCTTCTCCTTATTGTACTAGCTTAACTCTCATTTCCTCACTAGAGGTATTTAACAGGCAGTGTTCAGTCTGACAGCTGTCTTGCAGCTCACACATGAGTTAGGGACAGAGTTTACAGAGAAATTAAGACAAGGAATAATATATATGATCTGCAGATTTTCTCTCCCCTTTTTCACAGCCTGCTGCCTTATTATTCCCACACCTTTGCCTCAGGACAAATCAGGGCTTGTTCATTCAAGACAGCGATTATAGTCTTTGGTGACGGAAGACATCATATGTGGGAACAGGTGGTAAGAAAGAAAGAAGCAGACGAGGAAAGAAAATTATCCCTCCTTCAGTTACATTCTGTATGGAGAGGAAAGCAACATTAAATTGAGGAGCTTTAAGAATTAATTTAACCACAGGCTTTGGAGCACACACCTACTTTCACAGGGCTCCATGTGAATATTCCATATTCCTCATGCAGAACATAAATCTTTCAGGGTTTCTCGCACTTTAACTCCTTTTCTAGGAATCAGAGTGATTTTCTATTGCACTAATGTAGCAGAAATCAACAAAACACCTTATTAGATGACATGATTTTATTCTAAGCCACTGCTTTCATTCACACTCATTGCTTCATGCCCACATGTTCTCAGGCACCAACAGGTGCGTGCCTATGTAGTCCAACTAGGACTCCTAAAGACAGAGGGACAAGTGACATGAGCTAATAAGTCATTACATCTCTAGAATCCCTCTTAGGCAGGTGACCAGAGCTGTTTTTGGATCTGCCTTTAGTTCACTGTCAGGGTGGTTATGATCTTTTGTCTCTCCACCCTATTCCAACCTCTCAGAAGTATTAGGAAACTGATGATTTACTAATTTTCTTTAGTTTTCTTACCTGGATGTCTTAAGTGGCTTCAGGTTTGTCCTCTGTCTTACCTCTTAATGGCTTCAGTCTGTCTTTTGATTTATTCCCAATATTGGTGTTTTGAGAAGCTGGAATATGTGCTGTGATCTTGATGATGTTCTAGCTTAGGTGTCATCAACAGCTGTTATTCTTCTGCCACATCCTCTGGTGCTGTTCATGCCCATCCATTCCACTCTCAATGTTTCTCTTGGATCTCTACAATATATCTGGCTAAGGCATAGTCTCAGCCCACACACCTTCCATCACTATGCCTGGAAGATCCTATCATAGAGGACAGACATTTTAAATGCATGGCATATTTAGCTGAGGAAAATCTATTTCACTCATTTCTAAGTCTTGTGTCTGTAAGAAGCATGTTCTGACTGCACAGTAGCCTGGTACAGAGTTTGTCAACAGGACTTTAGTCACCAAGAGCCATGTGGGTGTGTAGAAAGCCTGTTCCTTGGCTGACCTGTCAAATCTGCACTATAGGCCAGAGTAATTAAGAAGTGAGGGGAACATCCACATTTGGGCAAATAAAAAAAAAAATCTGACAGGTTGATTTTTTTTTATTTTTTTTTTTTATCACTGTCTTTTTGAAGATTGTTACCTGGTTGGATGGCTGGGCTGAGCCCTGGTAGAATGAGACAGCTCACTGATGAGTCTGGGAATTGATTTTTTTTTATTTTTTTTTTTTATCACTGTCTTTTTGAAGATTGTTACCTGGTTGGATGGCTGGGCTGAGCCCTGGTAGAATGAGACAGCTCACTGATGAGTCTGGGAAAGATTTCCAGTAGGTTCAATTTCCCTGCTGCATCCTTTCCATCATTTGCCATAAAGATCTTGCAGGCTCAGGCAGAGATCCATTCCCCAAAGTGGTGGCCCACGGGGCATCCAGTAGCTTCTCCTTACAGATGAATTCAGGACACTGCTGTGAGTGACTGAATGATTTACTGAGGTACTTGGGTGCTTGAGTTTCTGAAGATCCCAGTACGATTCCTGTCAGGCACCTATATACTGTTGTAAATCTTCTCCCAAGGACTGTGGCACATACCCTGCACACACAAGAAGCTGAGAACAGGTTTGATATCACCATAGCTTCTTTCTAGCCCTAGATAATCATGCACATCCACAGCAGTGCAGAGATGAGACCACTTCTCTCAAGAAAGATGGTTTTATTCCTCCAACTCTTAGGGTAGCTGCCTAAAATATCAGGACATCTGGGCCAAATTTACATGTGTTGGATTTGGGTTCTAAAGCTTGAAGTACAGTTTCGTCTTTACAGCTAGACATTCTTCCAACACTTTAAAATCAGCATGCAGATGAAGNTGCTAGACCTTTGCTCTTCCTAATGGCTCTCAAGCATTAGTGAGGAATATTTCTATAGAAACAGTGCAAACTTGGTAGTGTGACCCTTCTCAGCAACCCATTGCAAACAAATCCAGAGAAGAAGTGGTGTTGAGGCCAGTGGGGCAGAGGCTGCCTGTGAGGAGCACAAGACCTGGCTGTTAGGATATAAATCACTCTTTAATGGCACTAGTTTCCTTTTTTTTTTCTGGTAGGCCTTTTCATTTGAGAGGATCTTTTTTTATTTGGCTCAGACATTGCCAAAAAGTTGATTTCCAGCAGGACAAGCTGCTGGATCACTCTGTAGCTGCATAAACAGATACTCTGGCACAAGAGAACGAATGGTGTGAAAATTATGAATTAAAAATAGTTAAGGTAGAATGAAGAAGGCATGGGGTCCTAGTGCCCTTCTCACCTCCTATTTTGCTGATAGAAACATTGAAGTTTCCAGCAGGAGTGAAAAATAGTTGGCAAGGGGAGATGACATTGGAGAGAGGGAGAGAAAAGCAGCAGCTCATGCTGATGTGTCAGAACAGTGTGGATTTTATTGGTGTGGTACATATGTGTATCATTTACATATGTGTATATATATGTGTGTATATATATGTATACATATAATCACCGATGGGAATTCTGACTCAGTCCTACCAACTTGAATTCTGAGTGTATTTCTGGCATAAAATTTTTGACAAATGCCTGTTAAACGTTTCTTGGGTTGGTTAATATTCTACAGATGTTTTCCTGGAAGCCTGTATGTAAGAGTCAACTGCAGTTATTTGTTTAAAGGTACTCTATATTATGCTCTCATTCATTGCTCTGAGTGGAAATTATTCTCTGGTGTATTCCCAATATTGGTGTTTTGAGAAGCTGGAATATGTGCTGTGATCTTGATGATGTTCTAGCTTAGGTGTCATCAACAGCTGTTATTCTTCTGCCACATCCTCTGGTGCTGTTCATGCCCATCCATTCCACTCTCAATGTTTCTCTTGGATCTCTACAATATATCTGGCTAAGGCATAGTCTCAGCCCACACACCTTCCATCACTATGCCTGGAAGATCCTATCATAGAGGACAGACATTTTAAATGCATGGCATATTTAGCTGAGGAAAATCTATTTCACTCATTTCTAAGTCTTGTGTCTGTAAGAAGCATGTTCTGACTGCACAGTAGCCTGGTACAGAGTTTGTCAACAGGACTTTAGTCACCAAGAGCCATGTGGGTGTGTAGAAAGCCTGTTCCTTGGCTGACCTGTCAAATCTGCACTATAGGCCAGAGTAATTAAGAAGTGAGGGGAACATCCACATTTGGGCAAATAAAAAAAAAAATCTGACAGGTTGATTTTTTTTTATTTTTTTTTTTTATCACTGTCTTTTTGAAGATTGTTACCTGGTTGGATGGCTGGGCTGAGCCCTGGTAGAATGAGACAGCTCACTGATGAGTCTGGGAAAGATTTCCAGTAGGTTCAATTTCCCTGCTGCATCCTTTCCATCATTTGCCATAAAGATCTTGCAGGCTCAGGCAGAGATCCATTCCCCAAAGTGGTGGCCCACGGGGCATCCAGTAGCTTCTCCTTACAGATGAATTCAGGACACTGCTGTGAGTGACTGAATGATTTACTGAGGTACTTGGGTGCTTGAGTTTCTGAAGATCCCAGTACGATTCCTGTCAGGCACCTATATACTGTTGTAAATCTTCTCCCAAGGACTGTGGCACATACCCTGCACACACAAGAAGCTGAGAACAGGTTTGATATCACCATAGCTTCTTTCTAGCCCTAGATAATCATGCACATCCACAGCAGTGCAGAGATGAGACCACTTCTCTCAAGAAAGATGGTTTTATTCCTCCAACTCTTAGGGTAGCTGCCTAAAATATCAGGACATCTGGGCCAAATTTACATGTGTTGGATTTGGGTTCTAAAGCTTGAAGTACAGTTTCGTCTTTACAGCTAGACATTCTTCCAACACTTTAAAATCAGCATGCAGATGAAGCTGCTTGCAGTCATCCCAACCTTGGTTACAGAATACATATTGTCTAGTTGTGGAGAGATGTTACTTTTGTGGCATCCACAGCTCCAGGGTCTGCACAAACTCATCCCAAAAGCATCTTGAAAATGGTATTTCCAGCCCTGAAGCAGAGATCAGCAGGATGGCATCAGCACTACACAGACTGGCAGGCTTTTATATATTGTAGGACAAAGAGATCTTGGACATTGGAAAGTAAACAAGCTCCTCCTGGAACAACAGGCACTGTGGGCTCCTCAATATCCATATAGAACAGCGCAGCTCCACTTTCACACTTCAATTAAAGGGTACAATATGTAACTTGAAAACAAAAGCCTGGAAAAGATTCTGGGAAGAATTTTATTTTTCATAAGTATCCATACCTGCTATGCTAACTGTGCTCCCACTCAACCTGAAGTTACAATTTAAAAATGTCAAAATGAGGTAAGAATTGGGGCAGGGGAAGAGAATGACACATCTTTCTCTCTCCAACTGTTTTCTCCCATTTTTGGATAGCATCCAGCACTGCAGGACTCTAATCTGAACTTTGTTCCCCAGGCCTTTATCCATTATCATTCTGGTAAAATGTCCAAACAATACAGAAATAGTCAAATATTTCAAAGAACAGATTGGATAAGTAGCATCTAACAACCTCACCTGGAATTTGGCAGAGGAACTAGAATTAACCTCTGTAGCACTGGAAGAAGCATAAGGGTCTCTGTTCATATCTCTTCCATAACTGCAGTGGACCAAGCAGAGCTGATCCACTACATGCACACCATACAGTGGCTACCCACTTTATATTTCTTGAAAGCTCCACATTTATACAATGTAACAAAGGGCAGACCTGCCATACAACAAAAACAAGTCACAAAGGGACAGCATAGTGCCAGGGACACTGGAAGTTTCAAAATATACACAGATGTATACACAGAGAAATGCTGAGGAAGAGAATTTGAGCAAAATATCTGTGGACTCTAAATGGTCATTTTTAAGGGGGGTGGAGAGGGACGGATTTGAAAGTACTTGCATTTTGGGGATTGGCTGTCACTTCAAGGTGTGCAGAGTATGCCAAGGCTGGGATAGACGGAGGTTTATTGCAGCTCCTGTGTACTTAATGACCGGCTGTGGAAAAAAATCAAAGGCTCAAAAGAGGGATTCTCCACTGCCTGTGGAATTCGTGCATTTCAGAGTTCTCTGAAACATGAAAAAAAAAAAAAAGTTGCCTCAAGGGACCACCATAGAGCACATATAAGTATTAACATAGTACCTCTTCCTCTTGATGTTGCACTTGTCTTCTACTGCCCTGGGTAGTGGACAAGATCAGGAGCTAAATGCCTCTTCTGCATGGTGCAAGTAAAGGTCCTAGAGACAACAGAGTGAGGCTGGAAGCACTGTGTCATCACAGCAAAAAAAAATCCCTCTCTCTCCTGCCTGTGGCAACAAGTCTCCTATGACACCAGTTGACTGAAGCATGGTACTTAAGATAAGCCACTGAAAGTCTTCACCTCTCCCTCTTTGTATAAAAGGTAGTGTGGCCAGCAGGACTAGAGAAGTGATCAACCCCCTGTACTCAGCATTGATGACACTGCACCTTTAAATACTTATATTAAATACTTAAATACTGTGTTCAGTTTTGAGCCCCTCACTACAAGAAGGACATTGAGGTGCTGGAGTGTGTCCAAAGAAGAGCAATGAAGCTGGTGAAGGGTCTAGAGCACAAGTCCTATGAGGAGAGACTGAGGGAAGGGATTGTTTAGCCTGGAGAAAAGGAGATTCAGGGGACACCTTATCGCTCTAAAGGAGTTGTAGTGAGGTGTTTCTCCCGAGTAGAAAGTGCTAACTTGTATGGCCTCAGGTTGTGCCAGAGGAGGTTTTGATTGGATATTAGGAAAGATTTCTTCACCAAAAGGGTTGTCAAGCTTTGCAACAGGCTGCCCAGGGAAGTGGTTGAGTCACCAACCCTGGAGGTATTTAAAAGATGTGTAGATGAGGTGCTTAGGGATATGGTTTATTGGTGGACTTGGCAGTGCTAG
>VYZU01065567.1:0-26804 GCA_013401355.1 Ceyx cyanopectus | reverse complement strand
AAAAGCCTGGAAAAGATTCTGGGAAGAATTTTATTTTTCATAAGTATCCATACCTGCTATGCTAACTGTGCTCCCACTCAACCTGAAGTTACAATTTAAAAATGTCAAAATGAGGTAAGAATTGGGGCAGGGGAAGAGAATGACACATCTTTCTCTCTCCAACTGTTTTCTCCCATTTTTGGATAGCATCCAGCACTGCAGGACTCTAATCTGAACTTTGTTCCCCAGGCCTTTATCCATTATCATTCTGGTAAAATGTCCAAACAATACAGAAATAGTCAAATATTTCAAAGAACAGATTGGATAAGTAGCATCTAACAACCTCACCTGGAATTTGGCAGAGGAACTAGAATTAACCTCTGTAGCACTGGAAGAAGCATAAGGGTCTCTGTTCATATCTCTTCCATAACTGCAGTGGACCAAGCAGAGCTGATCCACTACATGCACACCATACAGTGGCTACCCACTTTATATTTCTTGAAAGCTCCACATTTATACAATGTAACAAAGGGCAGACCTGCCATACAACAAAAACAAGTCACAAAGGGACAGCATAGTGCCAGGGACACTGGAAGTTTCAAAATATACACAGATGTATACACAGAGAAATGCTGAGGAAGAGAATTTGAGCAAAATATCTGTGGACTCTAAATGGTCATTTTTAAGGGGGGTGGAGAGGGACGGATTTGAAAGTACTTGCATTTTGGGGATTGGCTGTCACTTCAAGGTGTGCAGAGTATGCCAAGGCTGGGATAGACGGAGGTTTATTGCAGCTCCTGTGTACTTAATGACCGGCTGTGGAAAAAAATCAAAGGCTCAAAAGAGGGATTCTCCACTGCCTGTGGAATTCGTGCATTTCAGAGTTCTCTGAAACATGAAAAAAAAAAAAAAGTTGCCTCAAGGGACCACCATAGAGCACATATAAGTATTAACATAGTACCTCTTCCTCTTGATGTTGCACTTGTCTTCTACTGCCCTGGGTAGTGGACAAGATCAGGAGCTAAATGCCTCTTCTGCATGGTGCAAGTAAAGGTCCTAGAGACAACAGAGTGAGGCTGGAAGCACTGTGTCATCACAGCAAAAAAAAATCCCTCTCTCTCCTGCCTGTGGCAACAAGTCTCCTATGACACCAGTTGACTGAAGCATGGTACTTAAGATAAGCCACTGAAAGTCTTCACCTCTCCCTCTTTGTATAAAAGGTAGTGTGGCCAGCAGGACTAGAGAAGTGATCAACCCCCTGTACTCAGCATTGATGACACTGCACCTTTAAATACTTATATTAAATACTTAAATACTGTGTTCAGTTTTGAGCCCCTCACTACAAGAAGGACATTGAGGTGCTGGAGTGTGTCCAAAGAAGAGCAATGAAGCTGGTGAAGGGTCTAGAGCACAAGTCCTATGAGGAGAGACTGAGGGAAGGGATTGTTTAGCCTGGAGAAAAGGAGATTCAGGGGACACCTTATCGCTCTAAAGGAGTTGTAGTGAGGTGTTTCTCCCGAGTAGAAAGTGCTAACTTGTATGGCCTCAGGTTGTGCCAGAGGAGGTTTTGATTGGATATTAGGAAAGATTTCTTCACCAAAAGGGTTGTCAAGCTTTGCAACAGGCTGCCCAGGGAAGTGGTTGAGTCACCAACCCTGGAGGTATTTAAAAGATGTGTAGATGAGGTGCTTAGGGATATGGTTTATTGGTGGACTTGGCAGTGCTAGGTCCTTTCCAATGAAAAGGATTCTATGATTCTGTAATTCCTAATAGCTTCCCCCTGTTTAGCAAGGCAGACAAGCCCCTGCCTTCTGCTTTTTTGGGGGCTTTTAATATGTAATTAATTAGTACTCAAGGCAGAATTTTATGTAAATTTTATTTAAATCCCAATCAGTGCTCTCATTTCCTTGCAGAGTTATTTTTACCATAGCATCAGCACTCAGGTGGGTAAGGAACAAAACTACCCAGGGGATCAGAGCCCGATGTGCCCAGCCTGACAAAGAGACTGGGAACACTGGGACTGCAGGAGGGGTTGCCAGTTGGCAAAGAGATGTCCCCAGTGTGCAAGCCAAAACTGAGGGGAAGGTGTAAGAGCAGTTGCAATTGCTGGGCACTGATAAACTCTGGAAAGAGTAGAAGCAAGCAAGTGTTGACTATGGAGCAAAACATAAAGTGCTGTCTCTTGAGAACTAAGCACCCTGCCAGTGGGGAATGGCCTGACAGACAGGTGTGATGATGCTGCAGTCACCAAAGGGTTGATGACAGCAAGCTTTAAAACCAATTTGGATCCAGGAGGAGTTATTTTAGCCTACTTGCAAAAGCAGGGTGTGTCACAGCAGGAACCTTCTCAGTGGAGTCTTTTCAGTCAAGATCATCTTCCTACTTGGTGCAGCTGTCTTGACAGGTACCCTGGAATCTCTCACCTCTTCACTTAGATTCAAGGCCTGTGACCTTCCCACTTGCCCCATTTTTGTCTTTCAAAACAGTCAGGCATGGGAAGGCCTTCTTTCAGCAGTGCTCACATCCTACAAGAGGAAGAGAGAAAAGCATGTATTTCCTGGAATTGGATGTCCAATGAGGTCCTTTAGATCTTCAGGCACTTCATCATGGTAAGCAATGCATTGTGGTAACCCATACACAGTAACCCATGGGGTTTCTTGGCAGCAGCACACTGGATGTCAGACCCAGTGTTCATCATTGTTAGGGCAGCCATGTACAGGACTGAGCCTGATATCAGGCTTGTTGGAGAGCCAAAACCCAGGATGGAACTGTTGCCATCTCTCTCCAGCCTATGGAGAAAGTAAAGACTCTTCAGCATCTCCTCCTAGATCATTAGAACAAGACAAGTTTCTTGGGACCACGAAGAGGAATCAGCCACTAACCTGTGACACAACCAACCAGAACAGGTAGGAAGACCTAGCAAAGAAGACCCAGTTTGCTGCAGATTGGGAAAGTGAGCTCAGTCAGGTGATCCAGAAGCAGGTAAGTTAAAGCAATACAGGACAGCTGCTTCTTCCTGACTGCTCCTTCACAATTTCCCTAGGAGTGCTTCTTCCTCATGTTACTCTTCCCTGAGGTAATCATGATTCACTGAGGTCAGAAGAAAACAAAAACCTGGTCTACAGAGCAGTCTGGTGGAGAACAGATTTTCAACCACCATATCTGACTCTCCTCAGGGACGATAGCTTTGCCTTTTTTAACTCTTCCTGCTCAGATTTTCTAGAAGGAGCCAGGAGGCTGAGTCAATGCAAGTGTCTGTGCCTCATGCTGGATGGATTCATGCTGTCAATTCTTTCTGCCAGTCCTTCAACACCTCTCACTGTACTACTCAACTCTTCAGAAATCTATTGATTTGCTAAAAATGCCTCTGACTTTGATTTCTACCTCATGAATCCTCCTCCTACCTTGAGCCTGGATAATTATAGTTTATTTCTTGGGGGAGAAGGTACAAAAGGGTTTCCATTGGAGACACAGTTAGCATCTGCTACACAGAGTAACAACAAGGGTTCTTCCACTGATAACAAAAGTCTCACAGGCAGTATATACTCTTACTGAGAGAAACTAAAAGCATACCCACTACCAATTCCTAAACATCCATGGGCTGGAGGGAGTCACTCATTCCATCAACACTAAAGTAATTAGGCAGATGAGGATGCAATAACAGATCAAGAACTTTATCCTAATGCACCAACCATCACTACTTCAGACTTGGTAAATCCCAAGCAAGTTTTTCCTAGGTTCCCTTATGGTCATGGTCCATATACAGAGAGTCCATGCAACAGCTCTGGGGACACTGGAAGAATTCCAAGATGTTATAATTTAGTACCTAATACTGCTTCATAACCAATTAGATTTATTAACTTTCCCTGCCACCCAGAGTCTTTTGTGTGATGGCAGACAGATGTTCCCCAGGTGTCTGCAGAGTTGAATAGCTAATATTTTTGATAACCTGAACCTGCACAGCAGATGCATTAACAGATTTTGACATGATGCCATTAGTTTTGCAGCTCATGGCAAGGAGGGACAAAGGGGAAAGAAGAACAAATAAATAAATGTTAAACTGCAGAGAAAAAGAAAAAGAAAAAGAGAGACTAATTTATAGGCTTCTTTCTCCCCCCAGAACAAGCAGTCCAGACGCTGGCAGACGGTGCTCCCCATCTGCGCCATTCCTAAGGCAAGGGGGCAGATTCCTCAACCAGCTCCATCCTGCCAAAAGCCCCTCCTTCCCTCTGCATCTTTGCCCCCTTTCTTTGAAGTGCAATTACATAGACTTCCATCTGGCAAGGAAGCCTGTGCTCCACAAATGCACGCACACTTTGAGACCACTGTGATGAGGGCGTTTAAGGTACAAGACAGGGAAAGTGCATCACAAAAGGCAGATAGTGGGTAATACAGAAAGTCTCCCTTTTCTGTTGCTTCCCATGAGTCAACATGATGAGTCTGTTGTGTAAAACATATGCTGCTTGTACATCTGCATAAAATGAGGCAGTGAGACCTAACAGTGTTCATTAAGGGGCTGAATTCAAACTTTATTTTTAATCTCAAGCTTACTCCCTACCCATAATTAGGCCTCCAGTCAGTCGTTGAAGCTCTATCTGTATTTCTTTCCTCACCCTTAAGAGAGGACTAAATCTTCTATCTAAGGAGTTATAAAGTACTGAATCTACACCCATAAAGCCTGGTATTTTACATCTGTGAAGAGATAAACAGTTTATGTCTGAGCAAGATCTGAAACAGACACAATGAACCTTTCAAAATAAGACAGGGAAAACCTGGGTCCAAAGATCTCTTCACCTTTCTCAATGGCAGTTAACACCACAGGAGGAGGAAAAACAGAGGAGACAGAAGAGAGAGAAAAGCCTCCACCTTTGCCAACAGTCATTGTTTCCATGATGGAGACGAATTCTTGAAGTTGGTGGCATCTACCCTTTTCCTAAAAAAGCTCAGAAAATGCAGCAGCATGGCTTCAGATTTGAGCCTCTTTATAACCTCTGGCAACACATTTTACAAATGAAACTCATGAGATATATGGACTCATTACTGGCTCTTGAACACAGCTCCCTTTGGATAAGGTATGACCACATCTGCATGGATATTGTGTAGGAAACTGCAGCATCTCTGTCTATCTGTCATTTGGCCAGATGTTCATCACACCAGTTAATGTTTCCCTAAACCCGTGCACCAGCTGATTTAAAATCCATCCTTTCAGAGTAACGAGCATTTTAATGAAAACCAGCAGATATTCACTAAAGGGGAGAGAGAGATTGTCACCATGGCATGGCTTAACAAGTGTAGCTGCTTCCCACTCCTTAGACACACATATTCTCTTCTCCAAGTCAGCAGAGCAGAAATCATTCCCTCCAAAACATCCTCTTTCTACACCTGAAGATTGCACTTTAACCAAAACCAGTATCACAAATATTGGTTAAGACTTTGCAAAGGCCTTTTTCCTTGCCTTTCATGAGAATATTTCCTGCACCATTTTCCCCCTGCCTGGGAAGTTAAATTTCATCATTTATCAAGGGATCATTATTCCCAACTTGCACAGATTTGCTCAGGCTTTCAGGAAAACAGGACAGCAGTTTAAGGTACATCTGATTTATACATTATCAAAGAAGTCAGTAAGGAAAATTATGTAAGCCTTCATGTGTCTAAATGCTCCATCTCCATTATACAGGAGTGGCAGGCAGTGTCCTTCCCGAAGAGATTTCCAGCCGCTCTGGGATTAGTGCACAGTTTGCCTGTGTAAGATGTTATCAGCGCAGTGAGGCAAAAGCAAAGACCTCATGACTGCAGCCCTCTCTGCCATGCATCAGGCAACTCAGTTTGCCTGTTTTAACTTATTCCAGCAGTAATCCTAAAATCAGGGCAACAATTACTTAAGGCAGAGTTATATCAGATGCAGGAGAAACTTGCATAGCAAGAGCCTCTGTTCCTATAGGCCACGAGTCCCAAGCCTTCTCTTGTCTGGCATTAATTACATGAAATCACCAATATTAGATGGAAGAGATAATTTAGGGGAACAGAAACTTATTCAGAAGGGCATGAATGATTGCTGATTTATTAGCATCTAACTCCACAGTTTCAGTCAAGCAAGAAAGTCAGGGGAGAGGGAGCAGAAGTGGCATGACCTTTTACTCTACACTGCATTCAGACAACTTTGAGGCTTAATGTTCACAGCAAGAACTATGTTCCTCAAGAAATGTGCAGAGGCAATATTGAGAGCCTTGTGAGTTTTGCTTTGTTAACAGAAGGGGGCTGTTATGGGGAAGGGGAGGCTTTGTACAAGCCTCTGGAAACATGATGCATTGAAGGCACTGTAGATTACAGCTCTTGGCTTTAGCCCTCCCCTAATATATTGCACTGGATTGGTTTGTCTGGCACAGCACAGAAACTCTGTTGCCTCTTGGCTCCATAAACCCTGTTATTTCCCTTTTATGCTGCCCCTGGCAGAAACATCACTATGGAGAGGGAGAACAAATTATTTGTTCCTGTATGGAGAGGATCTGGAGGGAAAAAGTGGTGGCAAACATTTGCTTCTCCCCAGATGAGAAGTCAACATTATTTTCCCTGGTCAGGAGTACAAACCCTCTTCTTATCCCCAGGATGGCACAGGATGTCCACTGCTGCTGCAGGCTGCACTCCAGGATGTGCCAACCTGAGATAACCAAGGAACTGTTACAGAACTGGCAGACTGGCCACAGGTCAACCAAGCCCTCCTTGAGTGGTAGCTTGAGAATAACCCAACTTGAGCATTGCATGTGAGTTAGCTTTGTGATGGTCCCAGGAAGCAGCCCAACAAAGTCAACTACCCTTTCAACAGATTATCAAAAAGCTAGAACAAAAGTTTTAAGGAGTAATGGAGTACCTGTTGTCCATGCCACATCAGTAAATCAAGGAGTCACCATCGTGTAGGGGAAGCCCAGTTTTATCCAGTCATTAAAGCACGAACAGCAGCGTGTCAAGATGTGTGTTCTGCATACAGTGCTGAGTAAAAAAACAGTGTGGTGGGCTTTTTTTGTTGTTGTGGGTTTTTTTTGTTTGTTTTCATGTCACAGGTAGATTTAGGTCTTAACTCATCATGTTTAGGTGACTTGGTGGGTCTGGTGTCAGATGAGATCAGAGCCCCTTGCAATTCACCTGAAATACGGCTCTCAGTTCACATGGAACTAAGGTGGCAGAAGGCCTCCTGGGTGGCTCTAAGAGTCTGTCTGCATCAATGCTACTCCTATACAGAATACGTGTCAAAGAGATGCTCCTATATATGTGTGGCAAATAGGGTAGCAAGCCAGAGGTACAGAGCATTCATCTGCTGTCAGTGTTTCTCTTGGTTCTTGGAGGGAGACAGAATAGTCTCTGCTGTCCTACTCCTCCCCCAGGAGGAATGTCTTACAATAAACACAGTCAGCAATTCACCCACACAAAAAGCTGTAACTGTGTTAAAATGACCATTCATCTTACCCTCCTACTCCACAAGAGAAAAAAAAAAGACTCACTCCAACCCTTGTGTGATTACAGACACATCCTCACTGCAACATACCGGTGCAACTGCCACCCATACAGAAACATCCTTACTAATTTTAAACCAGGCTACACTGGTGACAGTCTAACCCCAACAGCAAGCTCTCCTCCATCATCAGCCAAAGGGCACCAGCCCACCACAGGTAGGATATATGCTAAGTATGTTATAGGTAGACAGATACTGTCTTCCTTACCAGAGGAGTGATACTGATTGATATCACATTCCAGCTGGGGTGCTCTCCCCAGCCAATCTGCAAACCCTTTGTGTGGAGATGTGGCTTTTCATTGTATGCCCACTTGGACCTGCTATTTCCTGCTATCATACAATTGGCACTAACACATCTCTCTTTGGTTAGCATCTTGCTGGTATGCCCTGCCACTAACTTCTCTAGTTTACAAGGACTCTTTGAGGGCTTGACCAGGAAGACTTGATTTGCTTGTGCCAGGCTATTACAGATAGATCTCATTTACCCATATCAGATCAGCATTAGCCGAAGTGGCAGCTGCCCTGAGTCAGGAAGCAGATGACCAGAAGTTTAAGAGACTCAATTATAGCTACAATCAGGAGTAGCACAAATAGACATAATTCTGTCAACCAGCTGGACTGAAGTGGCCTTTGGACTCAACAGCCTCCAACTGAGGGCTTTTTCTCACTATCATTATCTCTAAGAACCTACTAATTACAGAATTTTGTTTTACCAGTTAGATCTTCTTTGGTAGGCTTTTTCCATAGCTAAAACATCTTTTCACCAATAGGACACTTACCCATAACTGGAGGGTATAGACCTTTCAGATTCATAGCTGGTAGCATTAGGAGTTAACTGGGAAAGGAAGAAATGTGTGACAGGAAGATTCCATAAACTTTAAAATAGCCAGTATTTATAATTATGAAAATTGTAGGTTTCACAGTGATTACACACATGACTTTGAAAAGTGATCAAGAGTCACTCAAAGAAAATGAAATGTATCCATTAGAGTACAGCCAAACCATACTTGTTTTAGAGCTTTTTCAGCCAAGGGGTGTTCATCTTGGAAGCTAACATATACAGTGCTAAGCATGACCTCATTAAAATCATACTGCTCTTTCAGGGTTCAGTGCACTGGGAGGCTTACTGTATTTTTCAAATTAACATATATCAAATCAGCAGGTAAAGAACCAGAAAAGCACCCCTTCCCACCATCGCTGGCATCCACAAATCTCTTGTCTATCTGTTGTGTTCCTCATCTTTGATTTGGAAAGGGGAAGGAGCTACATTTATGTTCTTGGTTCTTAAAGGTCCAGGTTTTCAAAGGGATCCAGCAGGTTTTTGTAATAAATAATACCCAGAGCCTCACCAATTGTGCCAAGTACAAAACTGACAAACCTTAAACTGCAAAGTTGACAAAAATTGGGCTTGAAGTCTACCAGCATTTTTTAAACTTTGTTTTTGTAAGTTGAGCTATTATATGGGACCACTTCTGTTTAACATATTTATCAATGATCTTGATAAAGAGATAGAATGCACACTCAGTAAGTTTGAAGATGACACCAAGTTGGGTATAAGTGTTGATCTGCTTGAGGGCAGGGAGGGTCTCTAGAGACACTTGGACAGGCCAGACCTATGGGCCAAGGTCAATTGCATGAGCTTCAGCAAGACCAAGTGCTGGGTCCTGCACTCGGGCTACAACAACCCCATGCAATGATATACACTCAGAGAGGGGTGGCTGAAAATCTGCCTGGCAGAAAGGATGCTGTTGGGGGTGCTGATCAACAAACAGCTGAATATGGGCCAGCAGTGGGCCCAGGTGGCCAAGAAGGCCAATGGTGTCCTGGCCTGTGTCAGAAATAGTGTGGCAGACAGCACCAGGGAGGTGATTGTCCCTCTGTAGTTGTCATTGGTGAGGACACACCTTGAGTACTGTGTTTGGTTTGGGAAATCTCAATACAAGAAAGACATGGAGGTGCTGGATAGGTCCAGAGAAGAACAGCTAAGCTGGTGAAGGGCCTGGAGAACAAGTCTTATGAGGAACAGCCAAGGAAACTGGGGCTATTAAGTCTGAGAAAAAGAAGTTCAAGGGAAGAACTTATTCTGGAATAAGTTAACCTGGAAAGACATTGTAGAGATGTAGGTGCTGGTCTCTTCTCACAAGTATCTAGTGACAGAACAAGAGGGATTGGCTTCAAGATGCACCAGGGGAGATTTAAACTGAACATTAGAAAAAAAAAATCACTGAAAGGGTTTTCAGGCTTTGGAACAGGCTGCCCAGGAAGGTGGGTGAGTCACCATCCCTAGATGTGTTTAAAAGCTCTATAGATGTGGTGCTTGGGGATATGGCTTAGTGGTGGACTTGGTAGAGTAGGGTTAATGGTTGGACTCAATGATCTTAATGGTCTTTTCCAACCTTGATGATCCAATGATTCTGTGATTTAGACTGCATCAGGAACTTATTAGTTGATCTTTTAATAGGTGACATTTCTGGGAGCATTTGCTCCAATTTGAAAGGTAATTTGTATCAGCTGTTTTGATTCCTGTTCCGTGACTCTTTCCCCCTCCCCTGCAGCGGGCACCTGAGTTGGCAGCTTTCATACTTTCTCTGAGGAAGCATGAGAGTGAAAAGGTTCATCTTTTATGCAAAGATGACAAAATTATTTAACACAACGGGATCCTGAAATTGTCTTTACTTTGTCCCCTACCTTTAACAATGTAAAAAGCCAGACCTTAACACACCTTCTACAGAAAGGACCACTTAAATACATCTCCCTTTTCATTCTAGAACTGAGACAACATTTTAAACTTTGTCAGTACCCCAAAACTATACTTATTTGAGTGGCCTACAACATTCTTAATACCATTTACCTAATAGTCTGCACTTAACAATATGGAAGTCCTGCTGCTCCCAGTGCTTGCAGTAAACACACAGCCTGAAATTTGAAAGCCCAGGTTGACTCTAGGCATTCAGCAACTTAAGGAGATCTTGCAGTTTGGTTATGTCAAGAGAACATGATTTCCAGAAGATAAAGGAATACATGTAGATTCAGGCTATGATTAATGTATTTCTACATCTTTGTGCTGAGTCGCCACCCAGGACCCAGAAAAAAGTGTTTCCTCTTAGGGTCTGACTGAAGCTCACACAGTCTTGATAACCAGAGTGACCCACCTCACCTTCAGCTGAGCATCTGCTACTAAGTCAGGCCTGAAGTCACTTCTCACAGCAAGAATCAAACTGGAGCCTATGGATAAATTTTACACTTGGGCACCACAGACAGATTTATATATGAGAGAGCTGCAGTACACTTTTAAATCAGGGAGCACAATGTTCTCAAAGGACAGGAGAGTCAGCTTAGTGCGAATCCTTCTTGACCAAGTTTCACAGGTCTGATCACAATCCTCTTTGCTCAGAAGAGCAGCATTTAAAGCAGCTGAGAGCTTCCTGTAGATGTCAGAGTGACCTTATAGCAGTGATGCAGTGCCTGGATGAGTGACCAGTTCCTCTGCTTGCCTCTGCCTCAGCTGTGAGTGAAACAGCCCTGCTTTGTCTGGCTCCACTTAGAAAACAGCAGTGGTGGACTATGGCAGTAGACACTGGGGCAAGGCAAGGGCTAGGCTCCTGCTTGCTCTGTCAAGCAGTCAGCCTTCACTGGCACTGTTTTAATCCCAAATATTTATTTAGATCTAGAAGTCAGCTCTTAGGAGAGATTGTGTTAGTGAAATACCCTTTTTTGAGGTAAGCCTGTGAATTCTGGATTTGCATTCAGATTTGTAGTATAGACACAGCAGGTTTTTGGCGTTCAGGAAATGTCTGGATTTCCTTCATACAGGATCTGCTGGATGAGTCGCTGAGGTTGGCAGAGATAAGCCATACATCAGCTGCATATCCCAGGAATATTTGCACTTAAAATCCAAAAACTCTTTCAATCTTAGCATTTTACCTTTAAACTGTGTTTGCTTGGCATTTGTTACCAGCCTGGTGTGTCCACCTACTAACTACTCGCACACTTCCCTAGTTTCTCATGTGCAAGTTTTATCACTCGTAACAAGGCCTGGGTACTCACATATGACAGTATCAGCCTCACCCAGGCAAATCTGTTTGCTCAGAAGTGGAATGAAACCACAAGTAGCCAGACAGGCACCCAAAGGCTGCACTTGGACACACTTTTCTGGAAACAGCTTGGGGAGACTAGGAAATCACAGACCTGCCAGAAGAGCAGCATCACTGACACTCTCTAGCACAACTCTTCTAAAGTAAACCAACATAGCCAAATAATTCTTGTGACCTAAGATTTGTTTCCCCAGCCTGGGAGCAGGTTAGGCAGTGAGCATGCATGCAGCTACAGAGCGCTTGAAAAGAGCAACAAGTAACCACCAGCAGCCACCAGTTTCTTCAGACACCACATGCCCCATGGCAGCCTTCTCTTCTTTCCTGCTTCCCAAGATTTGAGCAGCCCAATGTCCTGAGCAACCTCCCAGTGCCAAGCACAGCTCCAGAGGCAGCAGTTACCCAAGGGCACAGGGCTGTAGGAGACTGCAGCAATGCACAAAGTCCAGAGCAAGATGGTTTCAGAATATTAGATGAAGGGGCACCTACTACTTTCCTGTATACCTACCACCACTTTGAGGTGGCCAATAATCCCACACACCCTATTTCTGTAACAAAACTCTTAAGAAGAACCACAAAAAAGGAGAAAACAATGAGGATTTGTCTCACCTGTGAATCAGCTTGATCTTTCATGGACTGAAAAGAGCTGGTAAGATTTTAGATGATGACATGGTTTAAATGCCTTTCAACAGGAGGACAAATATCTTCTGTAGTTGTTGCTATGATGATAAAGAATCCCAGAAGGGGTTTTTGTATATTCTGTGGGTTGTACATTTGGTATTGAAAAGTTAACAGCATTAAGTGTGATGGATTATTTGAGTATGAAATATTCTTAGTCATAGAAGAAGAGCTGAGCAAACATATGCCATGAAAAAATAAAAGGTTGTTTTTTTCCCTTCCCCATATCTATTAAGTTTGTCTGTTAGTCAGGCAAGAATAGTTTTAGCAGAATTTAAACATGAAATGAGAGGCTCTAAGTATGTGTGTGTGCACACACTCATGGATAAAGGAAGCTGGAGGAAGGGCTGTGTGCAGAGCTACAAAGCAGTAGCTTTTAAGCTCTGCTGCTAGCTGTCACCTTGGTCTGTTTAAGTGATGCACCATCCAACTAGTGCCCTGAATTCAGGTCCATTCCCAGACACCTGGGACCAATTCCTGGGTCTGCCACAGACCTGCTGTGAGATCATACATGAGACAAGTGCATCCACTAATCATGCCAAGCATGTCTTTAAGGGAAAATGCTGCTGAGGGAGGCTAGAGCATATGGACCCAGGAAGAAACACTAGCTCCTGAATTATGCCAGCTGTGGATTTACTAAGGGGCAGGGGAGCTTCGCCCACTCAGGCCTAGCTGCAAGGTGTGTGTGTGCACCAGGGATGTTTGCAGGTTGTGTTGCTGCTTCATGGAGGCCAGAACTGTGTCTACCTTCATTTGGTGCTGCCAGCTGGGAATTACTAAAGCAAAGCTATAGCCTAGAGGGGGGTGTGTACAACACCCCATAGCAAGATCTGCCAAATCAAATGCCAAGTTCTGCTTCAATGTGCCAGAGAGGATGCTTTCAAACTTGCATCTGGCATGGACATAAACATTTTGATGTGCATAAACAGATCTATGAAAGAAACTGGAGATGGGAACATCTTTGCCAGATAATCTCAAAGTGTACTGCAAATTATATGTGTACATTATGGCCACACCAAGAACAGGACAGAGTTAACTAATGGCAGACACTGCTGCGTGTTTTATTAGGTCATTTATCAATCAAGTAAAATGTAGCAAGATGTGCTTCATGAGTGTATTTTTCCTGAGAAAAATACGTATTTTCTTAAAAGGTCTGTTTTAATTTATTTCTCTTGCTTCTATAACAGCTATGATCCAGACTAGCTAAGTTTGTTCTGTCAGTGGCTGTGCAGATCTCCCACCTCCAGCTAAATTTTTTTTTTCACAGTTAACTATGTATAAGGGTCTCTTTGTTCTTGTTTAAGGTGATCTCCTCATTCTTATGCAAATGGAACAGCTTGAGGTAGAATAGTATCTTTCTTCAATTAATTTAGAAATTACTGTTGTCACCAAAAATCAATATTTTCCTACTTGTGGCCAACTTCAAGACATATGGACTAAAGCTCTTTCATCTGTTTAGCATCTCTGGTGATGCAGAGTCAGTATGGTGCTCTGAGCCACATAGCCCTGTTCCTGGCAGACAGTTGCTATCCAGAATATCATTATTTAATATCATCATAACGCAGCCTCACATAACATTCTTGTGTCTTCACCACAGTCCATTGTGAGCCCAAACATGTGTATCCCCTTGCTTGCTGCAGCCAGTAGCCTCTGCAGAATTAACTATCTACCCAGTGTAAGTGCAGGAGCAAGCTGGAATGCCATCAAGTAGCCTAAACTTGGGATGCTTCTCCCAGAACTGAACAAAGGGAATAATTAAGAGGCTGGTTCAGACAAGTAATCTCTTCTGGGCTGTCAGTATCTGGACATAAAGATAAAGGGAGATCTGCTGAGCTGGAAAAATCTGTCTTACTGATCACAGTTTTTCTCTGTCATCTGGAAATTAGAAGAGGGATTCTTCTCTACACCTGCACAGTACAGGAAACACATTTTCTCTGCTCATATAGGGACAGTCCAACTGTGGCCATCTTGAGCAAGAAATAATGTCTTCTCCTGGTTCTGCTTCACTTGTTTAGTGTTCCTACTTGGTTAGTTTATTCAGTAAGGATTAAAAAAACCACAAACAAAACAAAACAAAAAACAAACCCAAAACACAAAACCAGCACCTAGACTGGTCCAGAAATCCTGAAGCCATGAGAGAAAACGTAACAGACAGACCAAATGCAGTAACAAAAAATGAAGAAGATTCTGATCTAAACCCAAGACAAAATAAATCTGTATTTAGATGGAAAACAAACCTAGCAGCAAGTCACATAGATAAACTGTGGTCTGAGCCCTCCCTTCCCACATAACGCCTGTCCAGGCAACAGCAGCTTTCACTCCCTGTGACCCACCCAACCACTTTCCTGTCCTTCAGCTCTTTGCAAAGGGACTGGGTTTGTAGGTGAGCAGTCATTCGGGAAGCAGCAGCGCCTCTTAGGTGCTGAGCTCTGACAGAAACACAAGGATTCATACTCTGTGGGCAGAAGGGGGATGTTAGGAATGCACCTCAATTTACTGGGCAGAAATAAGAGCTACACTGCGGTCCCTGATAGCTCTGTCTTAGTTGTTGGAGTTGTAACCCCAACACAGGACATGCAAACAGCAGTGATTGAAGGTGTACATCCTGGCCTGGGCAATTCCATCTAATCCAGCCTGAGACAGCATTTCTCTTCATTGGAGACAGGCCCAGAGTAAACCAGGATTACTAAAGATTTTAGTGTGCTCTTTCACCCCAGGGATGTTATTGCTTGGAGACATGCATTTTCTATTGCAAGATGTTAAAGTACTTTTTTATAATGTTGGTTTTTTTGAGCACATCTCATTAAGTTTCCATCACCCACTCCTCTGTGTGAAGATGAAAAGCATCATTGTCCCCATTTCAGAGCTAGGGAAACTCAGGCATGAAGGGCTCTGCTTAAAACAGCTTTTCTAAATGGATATAGGGAGGCTTTGTCAGAGTCCTGGAAAGAACCTGGCTATTCCAGGTTGCAGGGCTTATAATTTTAGCCTAAAACCTTTTTCTTTTTTTCTCTCCTGTATAGAGCCTTGACAATCCTGTGGGGAATATTATGTAAATACAGGTTGTAGCTGTTGATATAAATCACTGTAAATCAGTAACTGACATCAAAAGCATAAAGATGCTTCTTCTTTTCTAATAGATGGGCATTTCATACACCTGACAGTGCTGAGAATCGCTTCTCCCTGCAAACCTGCTCCCATCCCTTGCTCTCAGAGTAACTGTGCAGTGCTCCAGTATCCCTGCATCCTGCCACGCAAACCATGCTCATCCCTGCTGAAGGGAAATATTCTTTTGAAAGCTGCTGCTTCCCAGTAACCCATCTCAGATGTACCACAGATAAAATGGATTTTCTGCATTGTACCCACCCATTCACTCATCCATAAGCTGATCTCAGCTGCACTGCAGCATGAAATCCTTTGCTCTCGTCCTTCCACTGTTTCTGCTGCTCTCCTTGCTCCCCTGTTGCATCAGTCCAATATCCTGAAACAAAGACTTCATTGCCTGCAAAGACAGGAGCTCCTCTGAACCCATATCAGGCTCACCATAAGATGGTGTCTCCTCAGGCTATCTCTGCATGATGATTGAGAGAGGTAATCTAGGGTTAGCCACTGTGGCAGCCAAAGCACAGATGATCCAGAAGCCAGCATTATTGTCTTTCCAGCATTGTGCCTCTGAACCAGAACTTGCTAAGCACAACAGAAGAATATCTCCTGATTTAAAGGCCCTCTGGACCAGGGCCCACCATCCGATATCTTAATGATCAACAACTGCAATGACAAAAGCCAAAATGGTTGCCAACAGTGAACATCAGACCACCTAATGTTACAGTACCAGGGTGGCTGAGTAGTTGACAGCAATAAGTAAAGCTATATGGTTTATTGATGCTTATCCACCCATGTGAGCAGTTCCCCTCTGTTCGTGGGTGAAAGGTATAACCATCAAAAGGCATTTCCTGAAATGTTCTGTTGCTGGTCTTTCCACTTCCCAAGGAACATGTTTGTACCACCAACCCAAGCTAGTTTCCAAAACATTTCTAGTACTGATAGCACTCCTTACCTTTTAACCTTTTTTTCCAGCCACAAAGCTTTTTCTCCAGGGTCTCTGGGTGGTGCAATAAACTGACATTAAAAAGGCAAGATGACAACAGGAGACAAATGGAGGTCAGTATTACACATCCTAGGTAAGTGGTCTCCAGGTCTTTTCCTGTTGCAGCTCAAATTACTGGGGTGCCAGAGAACAGCATGTTTTTGTCAAAGGAGACAAGTTAAACAGCATGGGGCATAAATGGCACTGACCTTTAGGGAACATGGGGTTGGACTCAGTATCAGAGTATGTAAAGGCTTCGACACCAATCTGAGGTGTGACAAGGGTCTATCCACATTCCACTTAAGTTCACTCTAAGTCCACCATCCTTCTTTGCTGTGAGCCCAGAGATCATCCACAGAATTTCCTCTAGTGGCACCTTGGGTCTGCCAAGTACTTGCATCTGCTGCTGTACTTCCCACCCCTGCAGTGCTCCAACATGGGTTAGTGCTTGCTGAGAGAGCCATGACATCCTCATGGAGCAATAAACCTTCCATACTGCACAACTATCCCTCACACTCGGAAAGGTGAGCGTCCCCAACCAGCTGTTCTGCTATTTCAGCCCAGAAACCTTGGCAGCTCTGGCTGAAAGGATGAGTAGCTGGTGTGAAACCTTCTTGAACCTGTGCCAAATTCAGAACCCGCTCCTCAACAAGGAGTGAGGGGGGGCAGAGCAGAGGGGAAACGTCATACACAGCCTGAGAGAAAATACAGCTCAGGTCCCAGACAGCTGGGTTGCCATGGCTGAATAAGCCAAATCTGGACTGTGGAGTGTGGTGAGAATAAATGCGTCAGTACCCAGCAGAATAGGAAAGCTGTCCAGGTAGATCACTTCTCCTTTTTCAATCTGGACTATGTGGCTTTGCTTCATTGACTTGCAAGCACAGAAACCTTTGGTTTTTGGAGATGATTATCTAGCTAAGAGATGACAGGGAAGAGAGGAGCAGTAGCTCTCAGCCCCCAGTAACCTATCTAGGGAGTGAATGAAAGTGACAAAAACCTGCCAGCATACTACCTACACTGTTTCCAGGGAGAGACTTCTCCTGAAAATCCCTTTCCTACAGGAAAAAAAAAAATAAATCACTCTGTATACGTGTCTATATGGGACTTTTCCACTTGACTTAGACCTATAGAAACAACAGCATTTTGACAGTCATCACATTTGTGTCAAAGGAATGGGACAGCCTTGCAGCTCAGGGCTGTGACAGACTAGTACCTGGGGTGACCCTTGTACAGGACAGTACCCACAGTAGCCACCACCCAGCACACTGTGGGCACTACAAGACATGACAGCTTTAATTGCTGACTGCAGAAATAATGACAACAGAGTCAGAGGTTCAAGGGAGCTGCAGGAGGAGGCCACACATGGGATCTCCCCATCCTGCTCACCTGGTCTCCCTGTGTCCTTTCCTAGATGGGGACAGAAGCCCATCAGGGAGTGGAAAATGCAACTGGAGTAGGATGGCATCTATTTCTTCTTCAGGCAGACTCCTTTGTCAGTGCTTGGTGCAATTTACATATGAATGCTGTGGTGTTCTTCATAATCAAGAATTAAGAGAACAAAAAGGTGCAGGGAGTGAGGGGAAGGTAAAGGGAAAAAAAAACAAGACAGAAACTGGAGGTGGTGACAGGCAGCCAGAGGCAAGGTTACCACTCAGAGCTATTCCGTGTTGTCCCTGCTGATATGCACTCCAAGGATATAATTTAAGAAAGAGTTGTCTCCCCACACTTTGCTCCCATCTTGCCTGGCCCTCTGATCCACTTCTGATTTCTTGTAGACGTATGCAGCATCCAGGCGATCTTTTTTGGGGTGGATACAGCAGGATGAACTTTTTCAACACAAGGAGAACTTCTCTTAGTACAGCAGCCCTCCCTCTTGTGTGTTACATGTTGGTCTTTTGCATGTGACAGTCACGTGTACACTCAGAGTGCAAAAATGAAATGGATTTGGAGAAATTAGTTCAAATGGTGCCTACACACTTGGGATTTCCAAGGTCATGGGTAGCAATCACTCAGGATATGGTCCAAATTCCCACTGAGACATACAGAAATCACAATATTTATAAATTCAGAATCTTATTTGACAAAAAAAAAAATAAAAATTAACATGGACAGGCAAGTGCACATATTTGGTTACAGAGTTCCATAAAGTAGTTACTGGTAAAAGAGGATTTCTACCATGAGCAGATAATCATATCTTTATTCAATCTTTTTTTATTATTATTATTTACTCAATATAATCAAATTGTTGAACTCTCAATTTAATCTTTATTCAGTCTTTTTTTTTTATTATTATTTACTCAATATAATCAAATTGTTGAACTCTCAATTTAATCAAATAGGGGCTCTATCACCAGTAAATCCTCTAACAAAGGGGTTCCCCAGAATCTGGAAGACTATCAAATTATAATTTATGGAAACTTGCAGTCATAATGACTGAGTAAAGATAGGACTGTTAGGAAAACAGAAAGAGTGTGAGAGCATGTGTGAGAGAGCTTCACTTTCTCATGAGTGATGTGAGAAGAATTATATCCATCTTTAACTTTTGTGGCAAGAGAAGCCAAAGTTCTTGCTGCTGTGTTTGGACCAGCTTGATTTCCTTCTAGCCTTCTCTTTGCCTTCTTTCTTTCTCTTTTGCTATGTGCAAGACACATAATTCTATGGAAAACTTACCTTGCTTCCAACTGAGTCTTTCCAGACCAATGTGCATTAATAAGAAGGTTAAAAGTTCTGTCTGGGGCTGAAGAAGAAGAGAATAAAAGCCTGCTGTTACTCCTGGGCTGAGTCAGATGGAGTGGTAGAGAACTGCTTCTCCTAGGGACACAAAAGTGATNAGCATCCAGGCGATCTTTTTTGGGGTGGATACAGCAGGATGAACTTTTTCAACACAAGGAGAACTTCTCTTAGTACAGCAGCCCTCCCTCTTGTGTGTTACATGTTGGTCTTTTGCATGTGACAGTCACGTGTACACTCAGAGAGCAAAAATGAAATGGATTTGGAGAAATTAGTTCAAATGGTGCCTACACACTTGGGATTTCCAAGGTCATGGGTAGCAATCACTCAGGATATGGTCCAAATTCCCACTGAGACATACAGAAATCACAATATTTATAAATTCAGAATCTTATTTGACAAAAAAAAAAATAAAAATTAACATGGACAGGCAAGTGCACATATTTGGTTACAGAGTTCCATAAAGTAGTTACTGGTAAAAGAGGATTTCTACCATGAGCAGATAATCATATCTTTATTCAATCTTTTTTTATTATTATTATTTACTCAATATAATCAAATTGTTGAACTCTCAATTTAATCTTTATTCAGTCTTTTTTTTTTATTATTATTTACTCAATATAATCAAATTGTTGAACTCTCAATTTAATCAAATAGGGGCTCTATCACCAGTAAATCCTCTAACAAAGGGGTTCCCCAGAATCTGGAAGACTATCAAATTATAATTTATGGAAACTTGCAGTCATAATGACTGAGTAAAGATAGGACTGTTAGGAAAACAGAAAGAGTGTGAGAGCATGTGTGAGAGAGCTTCACTTTCTCATGAGTGATGTGAGAAGAATTATATCCATCTTTAACTTTTGTGGCAAGAGAAGCCAAAGTTCTTGCTGCTGTGTTTGGACCAGCTTGATTTCCTTCTAGCCTTCTCTTTGCCTTCTTTCTTTCTCTTTTGCTATGTGCAAGACACATAATTCTATGGAAAACTTACCTTGCTTCCAACTGAGTCTTTCCAGACCAATGTGCATTAATAAGAAGGTTAAAAGTTCTGTCTGGGGCTGAAGAAGAAGAGAATAAAAGCCTGCTGTTACTCCTGGGCTGAGTCAGATGGAGTGGTAGAGAACTGCTTCTCCTAGGGACACAAAAGTGATGTCAGAAAGACATTAACTTGAAATACCACACAGAGCTGGATCACAAAGAGCTAACAGCTCTTAATACCTCTTTCTGGGTATGGGGAAGTGTCCACAAAAGGTCACTATACGATCATGCCTGGAAGGACAACTGGATGATGATGCATTCTCATCCCATGCCCATCATAGGCATTGCAATCCCTGCACTGGCACAGGAGAATGTACAACTGATACAGAAGCATTTGAGATTGACTGCAGATCAATCCGATCTTCACTTCTTTATTGCTAACAGCTCCTGCCTGACTTACCCTTGTGTATGGTTGTCAAACCCTACTGTTAAACCTTGTCTCTTCAGATCTGACCATCTGCTTCAGCCAACACGTCTGTGAGCCAGTGGATTGCCTGGCCACAATCTGGCAGCTCTGTGATGCATGTGGCCCTCTGTGTTCAGCTGAGCTCTGGCTCTTGGTTGATGCAAGATGTATCTACAAGGTGTTGCAGTCTGGAGGTTGTAGAAAACCATGAGGGTGAAGAAACAAATGAAGCATGAAAAAAAAAAAGTCAAGAAATATTAATCTGGAAACATTAATTTCAATTATAAAATAATTTTGCATGTAAGTACCCTATCTGTGGTCATTTTCACCAGGCTTCTAGGAAATGAGTTCACTCATGAGTGTATTTGCAGAAGCAGCACCATTTAAATGAGTCTTACAGGAGATGTGAGAAGAGAGATTTCATACTCTCTGTAGTGAGGATTTGCATCCAACAAGAGAACAAAGACCTATTATGTGACCTACCTCTCTAGTCTAATCAGCTCAAATGCTGAATGAAATTAATTACAACAATTAGAAATTTAAATGAATATGTTAGTGTTTCTTAAGAAATAAAACTTAGTAATGTTTCAATTATTTAAACATTTCAAATGTATGTTTTCAGTTCTCATTTTTCATTTTGATTTAATTTTCCAGTTTTATATTACCTTTTATAGCTTTTAAATATGCTTTCATGATGGCAGTACATGTAATCTTCACATCATAAAAGAATGTGAAAAAGAGATGAAGAATATCTAGTAAAAAATAGCAATTTCAAATGTAATTCCAACATTTTCAGAAATGTCCCACTTCCTCTCAAAAGGAATTCCACAAAAAAAACCCAAACCAACAAGGAAACAAAACTAAGAACCACTGAGATGAACAAGTTTTCAATGAAACACTTCTGCCTAGCTTTGCTCACTCCAAAGTCTTTCTGCATGAGTGACAGGTCACAAATTATCTATAGAAATCACCTGCCAAATCATTTCAAATTAAGTGTGCAAGGAAACCATGATGTGCTCTTGAATAATTCAGAGTCACCTCTGCTATCTGCTCTCCATGACTGCCCATCTGTAACAAGGGAGCTGTCAGCCAGCGCTGAGCCTCACTGCACTGGCAAAGGAAGGTGAAGCCTTGGAAAGAAGGGGAAGGGACTGATGTATGTCATCATGGACATACTGTGCGAATGTTGAGATGGGAAGATAAAGGCACTGGACTTGGGCCAATGCATTTGGGCCCATGCCTGAAAATCTGAGGCACTGGTATATTAGACCCCAAACCTGTGCTGCCGCCTCACTTGGAGGTAGGCTGGGAGCATGTGGAGCTTGTGCAGGAACCACAACCTCGTCTGCCTCCTTCCTTGGGTGGCCTACTCAGGCTTCCCACCAGTCAGCCAGAGCAAGGGGTTTCCAAGAAAGTTATGCAGTCCTTTGCAGTCAATTAATCAGAGCAAGTCATACACCCTGTCTGCTGTCACAAGCCATTACAATGAATTTTTATAATCCTGCCTTTGAATTCAGTAGTTATTGCCATTTACAATGGGTTTGTTAGAGGTTTAATTGAATTGGTCTTGCTCACAGCGCTCACTGCTAACACGCTGACCATTAGTTGCTGTTAATGATGGAATCCAGAGGATTACTGCATCAATTATCAAGTTTGGTTTGGACTGGAGGGGCAGCCCACAGCAGGCTCCTGTGAATTCAGCTGAGAAGTGTGACACAGTGTTTGAGGAGCTAATGTGCTTGCTGGCTTCTGAGGTTTCAGAGAGGCACACAAGTGCCACATGACCACGTGCTGTGGCTCAGTCATCCAGATACTCATCTCCATCCTGCAGTGGGCTTGCTGGAGAGGAAAGGACCAGCATCTCCCTGCTGCTGCTGAAGAAAGAACCACCTGTGTGCACTGCAGTGTACAGATCAGGCATCTTACATCAGGCAGGTGAACATGCCTGTTTCTGGAGAAAGGGAGAGCTCCTCTCCTAGGACACAAGGGTCTGTCCTGGGAAGAGAGGGAGAGAAGGAGGGAGGGAAGGTTTCCCCACAAGGATGAGGATGCTATATGCATCCAGGACCTCCCAGCAGGAAGGAGGCATCAGTCACAACCTGCTTCGATGAGCAGCAGCGTGCTCTCCAAGCCCCTAAGGGGGAGCAGGGGGCCTGACCCTGCCTGGCTGTGAGCAAGTGGTGGAGATGCAGCATGGGGCAGTCAGGTTGCACCTGCCAGGACCACAGGATGCTGGCTGCCCATCTGCTGC
This sequence comes from Ceyx cyanopectus, assembly GCA_013401355.1. NCBI lineage: Eukaryota > Metazoa > Chordata > Aves > Coraciiformes > Alcedinidae > Ceyx > Ceyx cyanopectus. Next base: position 4,040 of record VYZU01065567.1, on the reverse strand, counting down.
CTCACTATGCTGCCAAACAAACAACCAAAAAAAACAACCAAAAAAACCACCAGTGAATGGCATTTTTTCCTTTCCTTTTTTTTTTTTTTTCTCCCCATCTTACTTCCCTGCAGCTCATTTTTCTCTGTGTTTCAGATAAGAGAGCGTTCATGAGCAGCATTAATTATGTTCTGTGGAGGTGCATACAGGCTGCCGGGTTGCGGCATCCTGCATCTCTCTGCTCCTGTGCCTGAGGCAGCAGCTTTGCGGCTCCCTCCTGCCAATGTGGAGCCCCAGGAAACCTTGCACTGAGACCTGCTGCGCAGCTGGGGGCAGGCTGTGGGATGCCTGTACCCCAGCTGTTGGTCTCCCATGCCATGGAAACCATGGATACTGCAGAAAGCAGGTCCAGCAGCTTAATGGGTGATGGATCTGAGGGGACAAGAAATGAAAACGGGATTAGTGAGGGAAAAAGCAAGGACATTATCATGGCGTGAGAAAATGCCACTAGAGGGATAAAGGAATGGGGAGCAATTCATGCTCCTTTTTGCATTAGACATTTTCAAATACTGTGACAATTAAATATAAAAAAAAAAAAAAAAAAAAAGTTAGTGGGAGAAATTAAACTCTTCTTCCCCACCTCCTTGAACTCATTCTTCTACCTTTGCCTTGTAGTTGTGGCAGGAGGCCTCTTTTGAAAGGTTGCCTGAAGGGGAGAGATTAACACAGAAACACATAATCTCCTGAGCTAGAGGAATCTAATAACTGCTGGCTGCCAATATCTGGTTGGGACACAAAAAGGTAGTGAAGAGGGTGGCCAACCAAACACCACCAAAAGGTAAAACCTTCAATCAATTATGCCAGGGAAGGGAAAACCCGAGTAAAAAGATTGGGGAGTGAAATTCCAGATGCTCTTTTATTTCTTCACTCAGCCCTGAGGAGGAGTTACAACCTTGAAGGAAGGAAATAATGTTTCTGCTCTGAGGGGTGCCAAAGCTAAGCAAGTCCTGAGGAGCACAAGGAGGTCTAAAGAGGGGATCACTGAAAAGAAGAGCTTGCTGTTAATGGGAAGAACAAGAAATTCTCAGATTTGACATTGGGAGAAGGGGAGAAAAGCCTCTTGCTGAGGTGGAGTAGGCTGGTCATTAGCTCTCCCGAGTGGTGGAGGGGGAGGGAAGCTGCTGGAGGAACTGGTGGAACAATTACTTGGGGACCTAAGGAGCTGACAAGAGCAGCTATTTCCATTTCAAATGGGGATGCAAGGGGAGATCAAACACATTCCACAGTAATGATCCGGAGCCTTTCCCTGCACAGTGAGACACACAGACGCTCAGTGTAATTGAAGCCACACACAGCTAAAATGGAGAAGCTGAAATCTACTCAAGGGGTTTGGGGGAAACAACACCCACAAAGCAAACATAAAATCCCAACCTGCAACAAAGAAATAGCTCTGTGGTATCCATAGAACATCTGAGAAAAAGCCATTTCCCAGCATTGGGATCCCCTCCCTCCAGTTTGCCTACTACAGTCTGTTGATGAACATCAAGAGGTGCTCTGCAAAATGACACCATCCCACTCTTCCCACAGCTTCCCAGAATCCATAGACACATATTCCCAATCCCATAGGTGAATGAGCCAATGAAAAAATGAAAATTTGGTAATAAATAAAACTTTGTGCTAAATCTTGGGTTTAGGTGGATGTGCAATAAGAATGTCAGTACATAGAGCACAAGATGGACTTGAGGTCTTTTTGCTTATTCATCCATTTTCTAAAAAGACTAAAGTGATTGCCATTTAAAACTAGTGAGGAATATAAATCAAGTGCTCCCTGCTTTTCATTGCCTGATCTCCAGGGGAGACTGCATCTAGGAATTAGGTAGCGTTTTAGTATGGTCCCATTCTTCCTGCCTGGACACCAGCCTGAGAACCACCAGCCTATTTCAGAGGGAGAGATTGGTTGCTATTGTTGGCACTACCACAGGATTTAAGAAACTGGCTATTCCAAGGTAATAAGGATTAAATACCTCACCCAGACCCAGATTTCCAAGTGCCACCTAAAGAGCAAATCTGAGTCCTTCCCAATCCAATTCTAATAGCCTAGGAGCCTTCAGTCAAGGGAGGAAAATATTTCCATGTTGCAGAAAGTATGAGAGTCAGGTTTATTTAACCTAAAGTGTGGTGCATTTATTTATTCAGTTAATCTAAATTTATCTAAAAATGCCTGCCCCAGGCAAGAAATACTTGCCTTAGAAACAAGATCATCCACAATGGTATCAATCCTCCCAAAGACTCTTAGCCCATCATTCCCCTCCACATTGTCACCTAGGCCAAGCTATGGCAGAAAACGGTGTTGGTCTTCTTTTTTCACACAGCAGAGCCTGGAGCATCTTCACAGTGGGGTAAGACCACTCTGCAGAGTGTTGGGCCTTTTCTTCAGTCAGAGGTGGAAGCCTGCATGCCTCCTGCTACCCATTGCTTGACTTGTGCACATCAGTAACAAGAGAAAAAGCAGTTTCTAAGGAAACAGTTCAGCCATGGCTTCAGGTTGTGCAGGAGACAGACAGCTGCTGGGAACAGCGGGGAGACAGTGGACAACACTGCAGGTGAGTGCTGCCCCCTACAAGAAGCCCCACACAGCACCATCGGTGTTACACCAAGCCAACTGAAGGAAAAGCCCTGTGTGGGCTCTACTCTTGCAGCCCCATCCTGTAGGGACTGGCATGTGGGTCCATGAGACAGCTGGGCTCCCTGCAGGGGTCATGATGTGCAATTCACTCCCTACAGACAGGTGCAATGAAATCCTCTTGGGAGTGCATCAGTATGGAATCTCACTGCAAATCCTGCAGTGATTCCTCCCTCCTTCACCAAGGTTCAAAAGGCTGCTCATCACCCCAACTGCCCATCTCCTTCCCCACAGTCCCAGGTTACAGATATGACTCCCAAGTGATATTTTTAACCCTTGTAGCCTGCCATTCTCACCCCTTAGGGTGTTCTGGGGGTCAGGCCATTCTGTGCACAATATTTTTTTTGGCATTAAGGACAAGGCAAAGAGCAGAAAGACAGCCTGGTCCTCAGCTATGTCCAATGTCCTTGCCACCATCATCGCCAATGACAAGGCGAATACAGTTTGTTCCCATCTCCAGGTGGTCGCCCAAACCACAGCCTGCCCAGGCTGGAAGGGGTCTGGACCCTGCTCTAGTCTCCTTTAGCATCTTCAACATGTAGTTACATGTGTTTATGTGTGTGAGGTAGACCCAGGTGTGAAACCTGTGTCTGTATGTGTGCATTAAGGGTAGGTACAGGTACACAACACACACAGATGTTCTGTGGCACTGAGTAAAAACCCAAAGACTTATTTCTGAGCCCATTCTGTAAAACGTGGGCAGCAGAGCCTCTACCCATGAAGTACGTAGGATCACCTCAGCCAGCTGGCAGCCTCACCTTGTACTGCAGCCAGCACCAACGCAGCCTTGCCTGATATTGAAACCATTACTCCTCACCAGTCCCTCACCCTGTACTGCCTCTCCATGCCCAAGAAGCTTGGAGCTAAAATTATACACCCGAATAATTATTCTGTGGCTTGAAAACAATCTCCCTCCCTCCTCACCCTTTTCTTTGACGTGTGTGCTTAATATCAAATTATTTATAACCCAGCCTCGCGGTCAAACTTTTAATGAAAGAGCTGCCAGAGTCTTTTAAAAGCATCATATTCACTCAACTGGCTACATTATGCTGAGTAAGGGCAGCAAGGGCTTTAGTGAAAGGAATATTGCTGCTGAAAATCCCCCCAGTCCATGTACACATGTTTTACTCACTCATGCTGTCTCTTGTTCTCTTCATGTCATTTGTTCTGTCTCTCCTTCTCTTTCCCCCTATCTAGATCTGCAGTCTCTGCCTGACTATCACAAAATTACTGCCAGCACTGATGTCTACAAATAAAAGAATGATTAAACAAGGATTCTTCAATGCCCCATGGATTTTTCTTTCCCTAGGATTATGCATAACCAAAGAGAGGTCAAAAAAATGAAAAGATCATCTACTCCTTCCTTCCTTCCTTCCTT
>VYZU01065565.1:0-29947 GCA_013401355.1 Ceyx cyanopectus | reverse complement strand
AGTGATTTGATTTTTTTTTTTTTAATTAGACTTTCAAATCCTAACCTTCCTGGAGACACAGGTTCAATAATACAACCAAATTATGCTCTATGCATTTTGCTATTTAGCAACAATCCTTATATATCAGAAAACTAGGAGGAAAAAAAAGTAAGAAAAATTCAACAGTATGCCCCCAGATCCTGTTTTACTATTTTGCATAAAAATAAATAATCTATAGGAGCCTCTCCAGTGAAAGAAAAAACAGTTGCTCACCAATCTAATATGGAGTGAAAGGATTAGTAGATTCCCTTTTCTGGATGACATTGGCTGTGACATGTAAGATGGGAAACCACTTTAAAGGAGAGCATTACCCAACTACAATGTAGTATTCAGTGGATGCATTCACTGCCTCTGAATTCCACATACACAACCTCCTCATTAAGGAAGGATTAGGATCAAAGCTTTCAGTTGTTGACTAAGATCACAACTAATTCTAGCACTTCTGACAATCACAAGTGCTTATGGAATATCTTTAGAGAGAAGGGTTTCTATTATTGCTACTGCTACCTTGCAAAATGAGTTGCTTTTACAAGATGGTATCCCCATTCTTTTGTGAATCAGCTATTCTGCTTACAGCAGGGTGGCAAAACCCATGAAGAGAATCTAAACAACAGGGAAGGAAAAGAACCATTACCTTTTCATTACAAAACAGACAACTACCTGCTGAACAATACAATACAAATGAAGGCTGGGAAAGAGTCATCTAAGATTGCAGCACATCTTTTTAAAGATTTGTTCTTTTTAAAACAGGGTAAAGGAAGTATCAGGATGAGTTTTTGCATAAGTAGTTGTGAAGTTTAATTTAATTACTTGAAGAAAATTGTGTGCTGATCAATACTGAGGCACAGAACAGTAAATCCATTTACATACTAAATATAAATGATAATCTACTGCATTATAGAGACAACTGTTCTCATTCTTCACATTGTAAACTGGAGGACCAGCAGGCAAAGTGCCAGTCCTTTTCACTTTTAATTACTTTCCCTTCATACATACTTTCACCAGGCCCACTTTCTGAACCCTGATTAAAACTAAAGGGGAGGGCAAAGTTGCTCCCTCTGCGAAGAGTATAAGGGAGACCTTGTGAGAATGAAAACTAGACCAGTCCAAATTTAATATTTAACTGGTAAGCAGCACGTTGCTGCAGCTACTGGGTTCTTTTTAAGGGTTGGGGGCCAAAGAGACAGCACTGCTGTGCTTCAAGGGTTGGTATCACTCCTGGACAGGCAGGACTTCTTGGAGACAGATCTTTGGCATTGGGGCTCATCAGCAGATCTCCCTGCACAAAAGGTAAGTGCAGAGCAGTGACCTGTGAACTGTGCCTGTCACTCCCTCCTTCAGGCCACTCTAATTGAGCTTCCCACTCCTTTTTCAGCAAAGGTGGCCAATAATGAGAACTCATATTAAGTTATTAATTCATATTAAGGCTCATCCATTTCAAGTAACATAGTTATAACTCAGCCTGATCACATAACTATTAGGCTGGCTTTTATTTATCTTGCACATTTGTTTTATCCTCATGTTTTGACACCCAAAAAGTCTTTGAAACAAAGTGTTCTGCATAAAAATAGAGGAATTATGACTAAAACTGTAGGAAGTCCAAAAACACAAAATGGACTAGAAAAAAACAAATATATTCNAAGCTGGCTGCAAAGTGTCAAGCAGAGTATAAAACATGGGTGACTCCTTCCGTTTCCAGCAACATTTTCACCTTTCCAGTAAAGGGATGTCTTCTCATCATACTTTCTGGTGCTTTGCAGGTGTGAGTTTTCCTCTTGTAAGTTTTAGGCCTTGAGAAACAGTCTGTTGGGCATAAAGAGGATATACCAATGAACCTCCTGAAACAGGTGTTGCTATGCAGCTGCCTTGTCATTGCCCAGATTTGGCAGGCTGGGGTCACTTCCCCAGGATTTCAGCACACACATGTGAAGGACAAACAGATGTGGGTGCTGGGTGTTACTTTTGACAACTTTCTCTCCTACTACTTGACAGCAAATACAGAGGGATGGTGGAAACATCTATCTTGGAATAGGAAGTCATTTCCCTGGAGACCAAAAACAGGTAGAAGAAATCTTAGCACTGAAGCTCGAAAGCCCACTAAACACTGTCTTCTAGTTCGTGCTCCTTTTCTTGAACTGGCCTCTTTTCATCACCACTGCCCCTATAGTCCATCCTAGTTTTCAGATGTTACAGATAGCTTTTTCCATTCTTCACAACATCCCACCAAGCTCTGGCAAAAGCCACACAAGTCCAAGCTGAGAGAGACACACATCTCAAATATTTCTGAAGGGAGGGAAGTGCACCTTTGATGAAAGGCTGTCTTGACTTGCAGGAATGTGAATATGACAGTGAAAGAACATATTATAAACCTTCTCACTGTTTACAGGGTGTGTCCTTCTACACATGAGCTTAGATTTCTGCATGTGCCAGGGCATTATCCCATACCCCAGCATGTCACTTGCATGTGCACCTTGCTCCTCCAGACAGCCAGTTTCTAAGTCTAACAGATCTTAGAGGATACTCTGACTCCAGTAGTAGTCCTGAATTAGAAAGACAGAAAGATAGGATAAAGCCACTTTGACTTTCTCCCTTCTCCCAGTTACATGATGCTTTCAGTGGATACTGCATCACTGAATCATATACTTAGTGCTTAGCTTAGCAGGTTTTTCTGACAAGAGATTCAGTACAGAAAAGTCATGTGGTGACAGAGCTTTGCAGCAAAGTAAATACAGATTAATTCAGAAGTGTAAGGAATGTTTGTTAAGGTCACTCAGAAGAAATTCCACAGTCTAAGCAAAATGCAGAGCAATAACAGAAAGAGCTGTGTATGGGCTTGTGATGTTTGTTTTATTATTTTCTATAATTAAATAAAACTCAATTTTCAGAGTTTAGAGATGCTACCACACCCTACTTCAAATGCACATTTTTCCCCTCACTGTTTTTGAAGGCTTGTAGCTGGCTCCTTTGCCTTGGTTCCCAGAGGGTGTGATGGAAGAACTGGCACCAATGGCCTGCAGGACGTGCCTGGAGGAAGGGCTGATTGCAAATGACTGAGCCATTGTCTACTGCCTCAGTAGACAAATGGAAGCATGCAGGCTTGCCTGGAACCTCCTTGGGGACACAAATGGGCTATAGATGGCCTCCTGAAAAGGAAGCTTTTGATGTGTACATGTGACAGAGGTACCTGTGAGTGGTGGGAGAGGGACACATTTAAGTAACGTCTTGAGAGGCAATGTCCCCATTACTGCTAATTTGAGAAACAAGACAACTGAATGTAAAGAGACTGTGATAAAGTGGCACATTGTCCTAGTGTGACTGCCTTAGTGAATCTGTAGTAACTTGGTAGTTTTTGTTCATATAGAAGAGTTCATACTTATTATGTGAAAAGCTTCCTCGCAGTATCACTACTTCTAAAGACCCATTTTTAGGGTTTGAAATGTTATCACTAGACTTCTGTATTTTAAATTACATCTCCTGTAGTGCCAGGACAAATTATTGCTGTAGCTAGTTGCTGTGATGAATATTTTCCAGCACTAAGTGCATTGACAATAACCCCATGCATTTCTGGTGTGAAGCAACCTGCAAGCTCTGCTGCTTTTATAGACAGAGGCATGTCAACTTCCCCATAAATAATGCTCACAAGCCGTGAAAGGGCCAGATCAGCCAGTCTTTGAGCCTCCTACCTCACCTCAACCTCAGTCTCTGTAGCACAACAGGTAAAATGAGCTACCAACCAGTAAATAAGACAAAGAATTAAAGTGTGTTACCTCATTAAAAATTGGGTATACTCTACCATTCTGCATACAGGAATGCACTGCAGTTCTTTAATATCTTAGACATCTGACACATGAGTTTAGATGCCAAAATATTTTACTTCGTGCTAACTGGAGACATGTCAAGATCCCAAAAAAGAAACAAATGCACAAAGGAAATTACTCACAACAGGACTGTATCTGAAAAGCCACTGCTGTTAAAATAATCACAATACCTCTGAAGAGAAATGAAACTGGACACTATAAAACACCAGAGCTCATTAATTTTCCCCTCATTTAAGAGCAAGAACTGGAAAAAACGTTAAGACTGATCATGCCAGTTCAGGGACAGACCAATAGCAACCTTTAGGCAAACTGAAGTTAGACTACATGAAAAGAAGAGTGGATCCCCCATATTAATCTTGTGCACAGTATTTTAGTCTATATTTAAGAGGGTGTGAGGTTCCACATGGTATTATGAAATAGGTTTTAGTGTGTTCCTTTTAATAACTTCCATTTGAAATGGAAGTACAGCACCTGCCACTTAAAAATCACCAACAAATTTGGCAAATTGTAAGTTCACAACATTTAGCCTAGAGAATAAATACTATTCTAGCTAAATTCACGTAAAATCTGTGATCGTGCTCTAACGTGATCAAAAATAAAACAAGTGTGTTGACATTTAAACTTACTACTGGGTTTCTGGCTGATTTACACCAAACCCTGTTGTCTCCCTCTGTTGTTAGATGCAGAAATTCACTACAATGATAAAACCCTATTTTATAAAAGGCTGTCTGGGAGACCTGTCTCCCACGTGACAGCTGACAAATGAGGTAATCTCATTTAATAGAATTATTTTTTCCTGCTTTGCAGCTGCTTGTGTCCCCAAGTTTAGACTTAAACATAAATTTAATTTCACAATAGTACTTATTAAAAAATATATATTTCCTATAGCTTTAAGGATGTTTATCAGAGACAAGTGAAAAATTTGTACAATAGATTACTTTTTAGCATAATAGTATGACAGAAAAGATTCCTTTGATAATATCAATTTATCATCTTCTGCTTATTTTTGTCAATACATACCCATTCTGAGGTCATTCAATCTGAATTAATTGCCTGATAGATCCTAATGACTTCAAAGAAGCCATTAGGACGAGTCACACGGTAGAAGCTTGAGGCTTTATATTGAATAGAAACTGCAGACACTATTGAATGTCCTTATTAAAAATCAATAGAGAGCAAGCATGCAGCCTGGCAGGCTGAAGGAACTGGTAGCAGGATCCTTAAACCTTTCTATGGCAATTATATATCAATTTCCCTTTAGCTGGGTGATGAATGAAAAAATTTTGACAGCAGTAGCTCTTACCCAACAGAAAAAGAATTTTTGTTAGACCTCAGAGCATTGGTCACACTCATTGATAGTGGAGAAAATCTAAGGCTTTGCATGACAGGACAGATGCATCTTTTGAGATCAAGGCAAGGAAGTGGACTAAAACATTCTTTTATTTTTCCCTGAAAACAACGTGTTCAGGGTATTAGTGTTCAGAATTTATACTTTCAGTATTCATAGTATGAGTATTTTTAACAACTGAATATCCTTGGGTTTTGCTTCTATCCAATTTCAATGCATTACAAGAAAAATAAACTCACATCTCACCCTTTCATCCTTTGCCCACTATTCAAGAGAAGCCCAAGTGCTATCCACTATTTCATATCACTGTTAAATTTAACTAGGTTTTCCCACAAAGCAACCTACAGCTAGACAAAGGAAAGACACACTTTTAGAATCCATCTTGTCTTTTGCCCAAGAGATACCCAGTTTACAGGACACAAGGGAGCAACAATAATGTGAGAATAATAATTGCAGATAAAAGGAATAAAGAATTGAGTAAATAAATAAGCATGAAGGCAATGGGAGGTCACAAAGATTAAATAGAAAGATTAAAGTATGGGGGAGGGGGAGACAGGACAGATAGGGGAGGCTTAGATGGAAACTCTTCTCCACTGTTTTTCTCCTTTTGTTTTTTTCCTGTGGGATTGAAGTGAAGGTGGTATCTGTGCTACAATCAGGTAAAAAAAAAACCAACAAACCAAAACAACAAACCAAACCCTGTTTCAGCAACATTAGATCAGTACCAAAAGCAAGATCTCAAGTACTGAAGCAACAACCCAGGCAAACATCAAACCTTTGGGAGATCTATTTTAAAAGACAAGACCAGCTCTATTTTTCTTCACCAGCAGCTGTGCAAAAGATGCCAAGCAGCTCAAGTACTTAACCTAACTCATCTTCCCTACAGAGAAAATGACTCAGATAAAAAAAAAATATATATCAGAAAAACAAAAGTAAACCAAGAAAACTATGAAAAGAACACAATTGGGAATGCTCTTGGCATTGTTTTATTGAAGTGACCCTAAGGAAAAAATATACCAAAACCAACTTATATGGGACAGAGTGGAATCTCCTGGGCTTATCTGAATATCCTAATGAAAATGATACATAATAAATAAACTTGTTTGGTATTTCATTTCAGATTCCACATTCTGAGAGAGAATTGCCAGTCTTAGAAGATCATTTATTCTCCCCAAGAGCACGAGCTGAAAAACTGCTGCTGCCAGGAGACAAGTTTGAAGAAGGCAGGCAATCTAATTTCCTAGTTTCATTCAAGCTATAATATTCTTTTTAAGATCATGCTCAAGGTCACCCCTTGTAGCAAAAGATTTCTTGCAGAAGATCAGTAGGTTGATTGGAAGCTTAATACAGTGAGCTCTGCTGGCTTGCTATTGCAAGCAGTTAGTGCTGTGATTTCACCTACAACCTGTATATGAAAATCAACATCACTCCATCAGCCAAGTGACAGAGCAGAATCTCGCCTGAGTTTTACCATGTAAGATTAATTCTCATTAAATCTGTTTTGCAATATGCCTTTACTTCTACTCAGTAGCACTCTTGTAATTACTTACTCTGTGTAACAATTTTGCAGCACTATGTATGAAAGCTAGAAATGAAACTCCAATCTGCAGTGCTGGATGAGTAACTACAGCTCTTTATGCAAGATGCACGATCTTTGAAGATCTTTGAGTCTGCACATTGTTATACTGCAGAATTTGGACACAGAAATGCATCCACACGGGTCAGGAAACAAAAGCAAGTGCCCTCTAAACAGGGAGATATGTACTCACTCTTTAATGTGTCAGACGTAAATGGCAGCTAATACTCTCCCTAAGAGTAGGTGTTGGCAAGGCAGGTGGGAGGAGAGTGTACCAGAGGCTCCAAAAACCCAAACCCAGCTAATAAATCCAGTGTCTCGTTCATAGCTTCAATACCTTGTGATGGAGAAAGCCATCCTTCTCAAAACAAAAATTTCACTGCACTCATTCTTCAAAGAAAACGATCATTAAAATATACATCGTGCTAAACAAAGTAAGTGGGAAGTGACTTGCATCCACATGCATTGTAGCCCTCAAGGAAACCTAAAATATCAAATGCAATTTTTCCCGTTTTCAATGCAAACACAAAGTATTCAACTCCACTAAAACCAAATAAAGAAGAAGGAAAGAAAAAAAAGCCCTGGAAATAAACATTTTGTTATTTTAATGAGCTTCTATTGCTTTGCTTGAAAAAGGTCAGAAATAATGTACTAAAACAGACTGTAAAGTTGATGAGCTCTTTTTCTTCTTAAACTTACCTGAGGCTCTCCTAAAGCTTGTGGTGGTTTTTTTTGCTGCATGTGCCCTGTACACACACACCCGGAGACACGCAAAGCACGAGCACGCTCAGACGGAAAACCAGGAGGAGGTGAGTGAGAAAGCCTCGCCTAAGGAAGGGTGTTAGGCTGACAGCCACCTACTCACAGCCCCCCTCTACAGCAGCAAGAAGTCACCCACTCCCACGCCGGGTTAGCAAGAGAGGCTACCGAGGATCGAAGCGGTGAGCGGAGGAGGCGTCAGGACAGACCGCGGGCAGAGGTTAGTGCGAGCCCAGGCCTGCTCCCGGTTGGCGGGAGGAGGGGGGTGTGGAGGGGCACTTACTGACGCTGCCACAGACCGCCATGCAGTATTCCTCCGAGTCAAAGTTGTTCCGGTTCCCGCCGCAGCCGCCGTAAAAGAAGGGCGCGCACTTGCCTTCGGCCACGTCAAAGTACCAGCGGGAGATCATCGCGCGGCAGGGACCAGTCTCGGCTTGCTCAGAGCACACCTCTAGTTACAGGAGACCCGGAGGAACCACATTTAGCATGGAAACGGTATTGTTTTGCTTTCTTAATTAGGTGTCTCTCATTGTCCAGGAAGGAGATGCACCAAGGAGATGTTTTGGGGAAAGGGAAACCCTTCCCTGGAAAACCACCCCGGAGACAACACAGGTCAATGTTGAACTTACTTAGATTTGTGCCATTATGTTTCCTTAACCTGCCTATACTTCAATTTTTTTTAGCTACATCATCTGTATACACTAAGAGGTGGTTGCTCTGAAACAATCTCCAGCATGGTGCAAGTGGTAGAAGCATGAGGGTCCTGCTTCCAGGCCTGAGAGGTATAACCCAGCTCCTGCTCATCATTGCCTGTTTGCCCTGGACAGACTGCCACCCAAGCAGACTATTCAAATGTATGTCTGGAAGAGGAACATATGAAAGCAGAAGGAGCAACATTTTTTTTGGTGGTTTTTTTTGTTATATACCCCTTCCCTGTCCAAATTGAGGTTTCCTAGCTCTTACAAAGAAAAAACAAAATTGAAATGTTTATATGTTATAGAAAACAAATTATCTTCAGACACTATATAGAGTCACTGCTGAAGAAACTCCCTCTTGCAAGCCACCCTGCAAAGCGTTTTCAATTCATAGTTTGAGGATAGAAATAATATAATATATAGAATACAAAATATATATATCACATATATAAAATTACTGCCATAGCTTTAACCCAACCATGGGAAGAAATCACATCCCCAGCGTTTATATACAGGAAAAAAGATTTAATAAAACATTTTGTGTTTGTGTTCACCGTGAGCTGCCACAGTCTCTGCCTACATCCTACAACCTATGAAAACCTGAGGCAAGAACCAAACCACACAAATTAAAGGAAGACAAAGCAAATCCTCACTGCAATTTGGAATTCAGCCAATTAAACGTGTATATGTATAGCCCTTTACCAATAATGTTCCAAACAGACAAAAAGTTTTACCTTTCAACGTGTTGAGTAAGTCGTTTCAAATCTACATAACATTAAACACTAATACACCCTTCATTTGCTTTCCTCCCACGCACTGCATTGGCAGTCAAACTAGTCTGTTCCACTAGAGGTTTCTGAATTCTCTGCATGCATTTGAATTTCGTGGAAGGCAGATCCCTACGGGGTTCAAAGGTATGAAGAAAAACCAGTTCATGAGCAGTGAAAATCCCCTGCATGCTTGTCACCTCTCAGATGTCTACAAAGAAATCCACTTTTCAGAGCCTCTTCTGTTCCATCATTTCACCCTCCCTAGGAGTGCTGCTGTTCATATATAGATTGTATATCCAATTGTCATTGGCACTCACTGTATATCCACATCTCCTTAAATATAACTATAATTTTACATGTGTTTAACATATACACATCTCACATCTGTAAGTATGTCAATAATCAATTTCAGGGAGCATGCATTTGGCCTGAGAGAAACCAATTCAAGTGTATGCAACCAGTAAGGATGTGCTACAAATTGTCACAAGTCTGTACCAAGCAATTAGGAGGAAAGAAATAGTAAGGGGTGAAGGAACATTAAATTTGTTTTACTCTAAGAAAAAAAACCAAAATAATCATATTTAATTGTACAACACGTTAATTACAACTGATTGTATATTACCATCTGATTAATTATAGGCCACATTTATTATAACCTTTTTGTTCCAATTTATTTTAAAATCAAATCCAGCCCCAGTGCCCAATTCTACAGTCAAACCTTCACACAAAGCTAACTTTGCACAGCCTTGGAAGAACTGCCATATGCCAATTAAAAATGAATAGTGACTTGGCATTAAAGAGACAGGTATAATCAAGAGCATTTTTACTGACAGGAAATGTCATTTCAAAAAACATGAAGGTCTCATCAACTCAGTCTTTCTTAGTTAACGTTGACTATGGGCTAGCCTCTGCCCACACAGTAAAGGCCTTCCAGGTTTCCCTCAAAATCCTAGTTCTGCTATAAAATAGAATTTATTTAGTTTTGCACTGTTAAGCGTTACCACAATGAGAACAATTCACAGATTTAATCTGAAATTTCCTTTAGGTACCCCTCTCACAGAAACAGCAATAGGGTTTTTTTTACCTTTTTTTTTTTTTCTTTTTAATATGCAAAGGTAATTGCCAATTTAATGACTGATGCCAGTGATAACAAGGAGTTGGCTCTTTGGAAACAAAAGTCATTTATTTATACACATGAAGATGTGCTTGTACAAGTGTTTGGGAAACTACAGGGTGCATCTTAAAAAGAGAAAGTATGAAGCTCTGCAACCCAGTGTTGCAGCCAGGGACCTGCCTCCGGCCTGACCTGTCATCTCCCACCAGGCTGGTGGTGACAATGCAGGGCAGTGGAAGGTCATCCCTCTCCCCAGCCTGCACAGCCAACTGTACTACTACTGGGAAAACCTAAATGGTAATTATTTCATTGCAGAGAGAAATGCTCTGCTGTGCAAACAGTTTATGACCTAAATGAAGATTAAACAAGAGAGGGGGAAAATGCTCTGTGCTCCTGTTTCCTGACTGCTCTGTTTAAAGGGCAGCGTGTTGCTGCTCCAGTCTAGGAAGCTTCTTGCTGTTGTCTTCCCTTTCCCAGTGTCACCACCACCATTCACCACTGCCTGTTCTCTGCAGAGGTCTCAGAGTAGAATTCCTTCACCTCTGCTTTGGGGCAAAAATACATTTTAAAATCATCTTCAGTGGCTGGGAAAGGGTCCCAAGCTCCTGTTGGTGGGCCAGATGCTCTTCCCAGACCCCTTCATATCCTCGTCACTTGTCCTTAGAGAAAAAAGCCACCACATTTGATCCTTTGCTGTACCACCTCATCCAAAAAGATGGGAAAATTAAGTGCAGAGATGGGAAATTCATCAGGTTTTCTTGGACTTTTAATCCAAATACCATTTCCCCTTCCACTGGTACTGAGTGCAGCAATTAATGCCTATGATGGATGAGTTATGGTACTTTCACAGATATTAGCAGCAGGCAGGCAGCACACACTGCTAAATGATTCATCAAAAAATGAAAAGCTGTCTTTGCTTTACATATTAATCTTGTTGCTGAAAACTGTTTAAAAGATGAGTTACTTTTTTTGCCATGGTGTAATTCAATTTTACTTGATACCACAAGTAATTTGTATCTAGTACAGTGTTAAACGTGAGCTTTGTTTTGTTTAAGGACCTTGCTCACTCTCCCCCCTCCAAAGATGCATTTTTGCTTTTGGCTCCACGAAACTGTATAAAATTAAAGAAGACAAGCCTTTGCTACAACCCAGGTTCCTAGGTAGTCTAAATTCTGTATTCAGAAGCTTAGTTTTCAAACCATACTTCTTTCAACAGCAATTTTTTTCTCAACTTCTCTGTGCCCTAAACCAAAGTGTACAGCTGCCAATACATTCCTTCTCTGAAACCTTAGATATAGGAAATTATTTCTAAGATAATCAGGAAAGTATAATTTAGCTTGCATTATTCCAAATTTCTTATTTCAGTCTCTGCAAAAAGAGATGCTTCTGAACAAGCAGGTTGATCATTTCCTGAAGGACAGTGCTGTGGCAAAGCTTTACTTGTTTTTAAATTAATAATTTAAATGATATACTGAAAACTGATCAGCTATATTAAATATCTGCATTGACTATTATTTTCTTCTTTGAAAAGCAGACTTCAGCATCCTAGGAAATATTCTTCAAGTACATGGTCATCAATTTATCGTGGCTTTACACAAAGTACTTCCATAAACACTCATTTACCAAAATGCTGTAAGTAGAGCTAATTAGAATTTATGTGCAAACATTTTAGATGAACAGTTTTTTGCAGAGTGAAATACAAAATATAGTTGTAAATGGTATTTTGACGTTTTTCTTTACTATATAAACTGTTTCTTGTCTATTCCTTCACGAAAACAAATTTAAAATCCAAGTGAAATTATAATTGCTTTATTTCTAAACCTCAACTCCATGCTTTTTTTGCCACATGGAACTGACACTCTGTGAACATCAACATTTTCAATTGGGCAATCTGAAATTAAATTTTACATTAATGTAAATATATTGTATATATATACAATACATATTGTATATATTGTAAGTATTGTATATGCTCCACTCTGTCATATGCCTACAATATTAAATCTGGAGTATTTTGGCTTCTGTGTCTTCAGGAAGTGAAACCTATAGTTTCAGGATATTAATACACACATATTTATATTACTTCCAATTTTTTAACTAGCTGACAAAAATTAAACAAGAATAAATGTCCTGTTTTTCTTTTAGTTATATTGCTTATGTTCCAAAAAGGCACAATACTGTTTTACTCAATGAATTAATCAAAAAGGAATATTTAAAGATAATTTCACTGAAACAAAATAT
The DNA here is from genome assembly GCA_013401355.1 of Ceyx cyanopectus. Taxonomy (NCBI): domain Eukaryota; kingdom Metazoa; phylum Chordata; class Aves; order Coraciiformes; family Alcedinidae; genus Ceyx; species Ceyx cyanopectus. Next base: position 17,587 of record VYZU01065565.1, on the reverse strand, counting down.
CCTTTCTGAATATATGGTTAGAAGAGGCAGCCAAATTTTAGTTTGAGTATTCAAAGACAAAAGCTAATTTCAGAATAGTCTTTTGGAATTAGGAGAAGACAGCTGTGAAGCTGGCATATACTCCAGGAATAAACTTAGTGCACAAGCTACACAAATGATAAAATACTTTCTACAGAGAAAGTTAAAAAACAAAAATTATTACTTCTAAATGTAATACTGAGGAACAGCTCTTCTAAAACTGTTCAATATCCTCAAACTGTAATTTCCAGCCTGTGCAATTTAAGATTTAATTTCTCTCCCTAGTGTTTATCCTGAAGATACTGGAGTGGGATATTTGGAATAGAAAAAAAATAAATTAATGTCTACTTAGATAAAATACAAAGTATTACAATTCTGAAGTGGAACAAGTATGTGGAAATACATTTTCTATTTACATGTGCAAAACACAATTGTGTTTTGAACCAAGGTGCTATCTAATTACTACTAATGGCTGGAATACAAACAAAAACAAAAAGCCTAGACTGACTTTAAATGTAGGTCAACAAAATTTCCTGAATTTATGCGTATTTTAGAAAAGGTATCATTTCCACACAGCATGATGATTATGCTATCAAGGTCAGGCAGTAAATATGAGGATTAGTCCAAAAAAAGCATTCCAGTCTTTTTACACAGCAAAACAAAATTAAATTAATTATTGCTTCAATACAGTAAAATGACACTTCATCATGTTCTTGGGGTATTTCTTCTGGCAGAATGCATTTCAAATGAAACCACTCTCCAATGTTATAAAAAACAACACTATTACTGCATTTAGTATTTCGGTACTTTTGCCCTTGACTGAAAAAAATATACTGATTTTTCATCAACAAAGTTACTAGATCTTAAAAAAGATTTCTTCCAGTTCCAGCATATCTTGAAGTATTATAGTGTGGTGAAATAGCTGTACTTTAAATTATATCTAATTAAAAGCCATTGGTTATTTTAATGCAAATCCATTAGGTTAATTTTATCAGCTGTTGTTCATATGCTAGAGTAGTTTATAATTCTTAATTAAGACCTCCTAACAAAAAACTATTTGAGTTATCATAATGTGTGTTATTCATATAGCAACCTACCCATGTTTTCTTAACAGGAAATACAATCACACTTTATTGCTTTCCAGCTGAAGCATGCTGCACAGTTGAGAAGCAAATTAAGAGCAAGGAACTACTTCTTAAAAAAAAAATAAAATAGTAACCTTTCAAAGAAGAAAGTGGGGCAAAGCTATGGAAGGTAAAAAAAGCCCAGTTAATATAGGATATGGTACCATTATTTCAAAATTTACAGCTGATAGGTAGAGACTTAACTTCCCTTGCCTTAGAATAGATGGCAGCTGTCACTGAATGGATGTAAAGTGTTTTAGACAGAAAAATCTTCAGCAAAAATAACCCCATGCTAGATCGATGAACCTATGGAGCTACCACACAAACATCAGGCTACTTTCCTCTTGCTAGGACACCAGCACACACCTTCTCTCACTTGCACCTCCAGCTTGGAAACACAGTTAAAATGTCACAGCAAGCAGCGCTGCTTCAATTCTTTCCTAACTGTTTAGAGAAAAGCAGTTGAATTAGAGAGAGCAAAGGCAGCTGCTGAAGGGCAGCAGGATAGGCTGGATGAGGCAGCTCAAGCCTCCGCTGCTGGATCCCCGCAGCTGCCACTGGGTACCTGAAGAAGCTTCCAAGTACATTCTGCCAGGCTGCTGTGCTCACCTTGCTACTCTCCTTTAAATGACACCTGACTGACTCTATGTTGATGGGCAGAGCTAAGCTGGAATTGCTTGTTCTTTGTTGTATGCCAAGAGAGACTGAGTTTTCTCAGTCACCTGCTGTGCAGAAGGAGAGCTGAAAGGAAATCACACCCAGTTGCACACTGGGGAGGAGCAGCAGCACTCCTGCTTGCTTCAGTCACACCTTGGAAGAACCACCCGGAGACCAGATGCCTCCAGAGCAGCTCTGCAACTCCTGTGATGCTGTGACAATGATGTTGGATATCAGACCATTCCCTTGCCTAAATCCTGACCAGCAAACACTCATCTCCCTTGCTCCATATAGTCAAAAGTCAAGAGCCATGGTTTTCCTGTAGGGATCCATAAATGGGCCACACTGTCTTCAGCAAAAATTCAGTGACCACATCTCCCCATGACCAAAGAAAATGTTGAACCAACATTCATTTCACTCCTTGGACCATTGCGACCTCAGACCCACAACTGGCTGGATTTAACATCTGAACTCCTGCAAGAGCATATGTGGAAGTTTAAGCTGCATTTGCTGCCCTATTCCATATAGTCTGAGTGCAGAGATGGTTCTTCACAAAAGGCAGGAAAGTGAACACTGGCAGATACCAAACCAGGAAAAACTGACTTACATTTCTGAATACACTATAGCTTATAAAAGGAGGTTGCTGCAGAAATGGAATGAAAAGACTGTCCTCATGCCAATGACCTCTCCAATTTTCTAGGCAAGACTAACTTCCTTTTCAGTGGAAATGAGTTTGCAAGAAGTACCTTCTATTTTCATCAAGATTTTTTAAAATATGCATAGAAATAAAATTGCCTGACAAATTGATTCTACAATAGCTCAAGTATCTTTGAACAATAACATTACATTTATGCTTTTCAATTCTTTATGGCTGGCAGGAATCATTCCATTGATTTTGGGGAGAAAGGGCTCAGTACCAGCCTTCAATTAGATGCTAATTTATTGTTTTAGACCAGTTGCTCTTTGTTGATTTCACATATGAAAAGCAACTCCTCCCGAATTTGACAGACCTGCTCTCTGTGCTCTTTAATGCTAATGACATAGTGTTAGTTAAAGCTTCATAAAGCATGCATAAAACTGGCTGTAAAGAGTCTGCAAAGAGCATCCTAGGACAAGTTTTATGCACTGCACTTAGTAACGCTTGGGGAAAGTAGCCTGAGCAGAGCTCACATCGATGAGAATGAAGCTCTGACAGTTAACCCTACCTGGAAAGGCTTTCAAGGTGTCTCCAGACCACTGCTTAGTATCTGTGCTATCTACAAAGTACCTCTGCCTCTTTCACCCGCATGGCAGTGACAAAGTTTTGTTTGCAACGGCAAGACAACAGTAAGTTGTTCATCACAGAAGTTCCCATGCTAGATCTGCTGGCCACATCAGGAACACAGGGACCCTATAGAAAGGGCTGGGGCAGACCTGCAGTGAAGACTTGTACTGGTAGCAGACTGCCCTCACCTCAATTGCAGCAGCACATCACTCAGTCACCCACCCTGGGAAATTTTAGACTTAGTAAAAACAGGACAATATATAGACAAGCAAGTCTATATATTTCTAAAGGATTTTTAACAGGTGGCTTCAACAGTTCACCTCCTCTCTTCTGTATTTTACATTCATATTATTACACACTACTTTCCTGAAGGCTAAACATCTTAACCTCTTTGAAATGTCAACTTCAGTAAAAGAAACACGTTCTACCTAATTTGTCCTAATTTCCACTCATCCAAAATCCCATTAAAGTCAAGTGTACTTCTTTAATGTTTTTTTTTCCCCCCCTCTCAATATTCATTTACCAGTGAAAACAGGGCGTTTTATCCTCAGGTGATGAAAGCTCATATATGGAAATATATTTAATTGGTTTAAAGATTTAAACATAATCTCCTCCTGCCCCCTCCTCACTGAAATGGCTTTTCAATCACTGAGCAAAACACTCAACACAGTTATAAAAGACAGAAACACACAAGACTGCATTACCAGCCTCAGAAAGAAATATTTGCAGGTTATTTCAGAGAAGCAATAGCACTTCTGATTAGCAAGCTTATCTGCACACAGACTGAAAAACCAAATAGAAAAACAGAAATGAAGTAAATCCACTTTTTCCAAATCATCCCTGTGGCTGCATTCTGTCCTTGGCAGGTGTGGTGAATGGTACCCAGCAGTCCTCTGCTCTGTACCTGCCCTGCCAAACATCTTCACCCTGGTGCATGGGAAGAGGATGCTGCACATGCAGCATGGGGGGACTCTGCTGGCTCTTCAGCCTCAAATGTCCTCAGAGGCAGGGTGTAGCAAAGCAAGGGGAAAGGAAAGGAGCCAGACCAGATGTTTTCTGCCTCATTTCATGACTGCACCAACTGCTGCCATTTCCCTCTGCCTCCAGCATCTCCTAACTTTTTCAACTGTAGATTTAAGTGTTCTGCCACCATCTCTAACTAGCACTTATTGGTAACAATGCAAGCATTGTAGAAAAATTGGCAGCTATCTTACTGAGATTTACACCATATCAAAATGTTCTTATTAAAATAGAACTATAAGGATAATTCATTCAAATATGTATTGTAGGAGCAAAGTGGCATTTAAAAATATTATGTTGCTATGTTTTCCATGGACTAGGGTAAAATTCAAAGTTTAAAATGAAGTTATATTAATAGCTGCAAAATATAATGAAAAGCCAATTTTAGACATGAAGAACTCTTTCTCACTGAATGTTTTCTTTTTTGGGCAATGCTTTTGTATTTCCTTCCACCCACTCTCCCCAACATAACCCAGCTTAGTTATTTCTAAATACAGCTACTTTTACTGAATTACTAGTTAATGAGAAATACTGGAAACAGATGTCTAACAGAAATGACACAAAATGTATAATCACTGCTGTTAATCACAGAATGGAGGGGTTGGAAAGGATCTCTAGAGATCATTGAGTCCAGCCTGCACAGTCCCGTGCCCAGGTTTGAGTATCTCCAGAGGAGACTCCACAACCTCTCTGGGCAGCCTGTTCCATGGCCCTGTCACCCTCATAGTAGAGAAGTTTTTTCTCATGTTCAGATGGAAAAACAATATAACAAACAAGCTAGTGCTACCTCCTGCTTTGAACTGATGCTCCTTATCCTTCTGTGACACATGCAAGTCACAAGCCACACTTGTACTTTTCCTGTGTTATTTGCTACATATGACAGTCAAGTTTCATTTTATGTTGCTTTAAAATAAAACTCACTCTTCTGTTTACAGACACAACATATGTAACAAGCACACCTCTTAGATAAACACCTAAAAAAAATAATTGTAATGGGAAAGGGGAGGGGATTCAACATGCAAATTACAGAAGCCAAAGCATAAAAATGCTGCAACTTAGGATATTTTGCTGTTTGGAACATTTTTTGTCATAAAGGGCAAACATGCAAAGCAGCACGATAAATATTCCAGTCCTAAGCTAAGTGCCCATGGATTTACCTCTGACAACCTCTTCCACAGACTCTGTAGTTGTGGTGGTAGTGGTTGCAATACTTGTTGTTCTTTCAGTTGCCTCCTCATATTCTTCCTCTGTCTCCTCTTCAATTTCATCACCATCATCATCATCGTCATCAGCATCATCATCTTCCACGACAGTTAGCTCCTCATCTTCCTCTTGTTGTTCTTCTACTGCCTTGTCATCACTAAATGAAGAAAATGGTAACAATGAGTCAGCAACAAAATGATTTCAAGATAACAAGAGACCACATTTTATTCACAAACTCTTGTTCTTATACAAGAAGTTACCTGTTTCCTCCATCTTCCTCCCCTACCTTTAAATAAAAAGGAAAGAATCAGAGACTCTGGGACATCCTAACATGTAAACAAATCCCAAACGCTAAAAATCTCCAAAGACATCAACAGCAGTAATGCAGTGAGAAAACTAGCAAAATGCCAGACTGGAGCTCCTCCTTTTCCACAGGGATGGAAGAATAATCTCCATCAGCAATACCATGTTTTGACAGCAGAATAACACTTCAAACATGCTTTCTCCACACTAGCATCAACAAATCAGTTTTTATTTGGAAAGAAGCTGAAATTAACTCAAAATTCACTCAGTTGATGTACCCAAAGAAACAAGAGAGTTCGTCAGGACTTTCTCCCCCAGGAGACACCTTAACCAGAGGCTCACCATGGACCAACATGCCTTTCACAGATGGCTACCAAAGGGTGAACTGACCTGGTAATGTCCACACTTACAACTCCAAGAGTGAGCTGGGTTTGTAAAATCCAGTATCTGTTTCTGATTTCCCAGTTAAGTTCTTTTAGTTGGGTTAAGGGGCTTCTAGTCTTGGCCATCTACAGACATTTAAATGAGGCATGCAGAGGGTAAGACATCTAGATTTTGATCCAGAGCATGAGACACCATTATGCCTTTCAACAACAAAAAAAGCTGCTTTCTGTCTTTCACCTAAGTTACAAACACAGCATGCTATAAAAAAAGTGCAATTATTTTTCCTTTTCTGTGCACATGAATGACCACTCTCAGATATTGGCAAGCTCATAAAATTAAAAAAGCACAACAAAAACAACCTAATGAGACAAACAAAGGAAAGTGAATTAGAATTTGTATGCATGCATCCAATATGCATCTGCTTTTAGCTACACAAAAGCAATCAACTCAACTATGTCAGTCAAAGGCAGTTTGCTCAGAAACTCTCAGCATCGAGGCCAAGTTTTTTGTTTTTTGGGTTTTTTTTTTTGGCAGGGTGTGTGTAATGGAGAAGGGGCAGGATGAAAGACAATTCCCTTTGTGCACTGGTTGCCTGTGCCTGCCTATACAGTGGGCACTGCTTTCCTCTCCAGTAATTTACCAGAAGCAAATACTTAAAGGGTAGCCCCCACCTGTATCCAGTTTCTGCTGCTTGCTGCAGAACTAGGCATGTGGGAATATAACAAGAGCCAGAAGTGATGGAAGAATGCAAGAGTGTAAGGGATCAGGCTCCTGAAAATATTCTAAAAAGCTTGCACAAGAATGTACTAACATTCTTTCTACTATTTTGTTAATTTCTAGAAAAAAAGCCAACATATTCCTCCTAGCAATATATTCTGCAAGGTTTAACCACAAGAGTAGTATTTCACAGGATTTATCTTATTGTAAGTTTCAAGAAAAAGGAACAGTGAAATTAGAACTTGTTTTGACTTAGATTTAGATACCTAAATGGAACTGAAAGCCTTGCTTTAAGAGAATTAAGATGCCTGAGATTGGGCATTAGTAGGACATTTTGCTGTTTAAGAGGTTTTAAAAACTCCCATTGAGCACTATGTCCTGTAAGAAACATGAAAAAATATACTTGATTTTGTTTGTTTCCTTGGATTTAACCACTGTTACCATCCTGGCTCTTCCTGGAAGAGCACACACAGGAGAAGGATGCTAGAGAAGAACAGAGAAAGGAATTAACTTACCCACATAATATCTGTAATGAAGCATCAACTTTTTGTATTGGGATGAAACTCTCCCTGCTGCACAGTCTGCAGAGCTGTTTCTCCCTGTCTGGTACCATTCATACTTAGCTTTAGTACACTAGTAAACTTCAAGACAAAGTTGAGTATACTAACCATGTGAAACCAAGTATCCAGGTTGTAAATTTAAACAGGAACTATCAAAGTAATTTTGCACTGGGTAGAAGAGAGGAAAGGAAGTTAAAAACCAAGTGTGAAATGAAAATTTCACCTAGGAGAAAGGAGTTACAGCAAAAAAAGGTCTATTTTCCTGATGTATGAGGGGACTTCAGGGCACAAATTAAACTGCACTGCAGTTGTGAGATGAGGCACAGAGCCAGGAAAGAAAAGGGTTATGCCAGACCTCCAGTCTATGTAACTGATCTTTTAAATGGCTTATTGGCAGCAAAGTCTGGAAAAATACAGTGATTTACAGAATTGAAATTCTGACCCACAAGGCACCTCAGCAATAATGTTTCTGGTCTGTCTGTTAAGTGACCACAGAAATACAAACTGCTTGAAAACTGCCTTGGTTATTTTCATTAGAGTTGGATTATACTAGGTTAGTAAATCAGGTATCTCACAACAAGAAATAATGTTATATTCTAACACATATAAACACCTGTAGTTAAACTTGCAGTTTGAAAGTTGGGATGAGAAATTAATATTGCCTAGCATTTTTCAGACGTTCATGTTGTCACTTCTAATTATTTTCCTTTTTTATTTCCTTTACTGAAGAATCTGAAATTATGTTTTCTTTCACACTTCCAAACAGAAAAAAAGCAAGCTATTTATCAAAGTGTCACATAAGCAGCATTTGTGTTCTTAGACCTTATCAAACAAATAAATTATGAGCTCACTGTCGTTCTCATTTTACTCTATTTTTCTTTTAACCTTTTATACAAAAATAATACCAAACATGTGCCTGGTTTCATTAACTTTTATATGAAACAAGAAAAGCTGCACTACAAGTATTTTCAATTAATTTTTAAATACAACATTTCTCAAAACCACACACATTCCTAGCCCTACTGCCTGATAGATACATTTATCTTTTCCCCATAATTAAACAAGAAGGTATACTTTATAGTGTTATAAATTTCCTTCCACAGCTGACCTGCTTAAAAAGACAGGTGTATGAGGTAGCATGTAACATCTGATCTCATGCATTCATAGAAGATTCCTTTTGACTGATGTTCAAGAATACTTTTTAAAACTGATCTAATTTTCATTAGATAGAAAGAAGAATAACTTCGGTTTACAACTGGGAAAGCCAACACAAAAAAATCCAGAAGCATCTATTAACCCTAGATATTCAACTGAAAACACTGAATAACATTTTTCAGAGAATGTGCCATCTTGAATTTTTTGTAAAGAATTGTCTTCTCATCATGTAACTAAAGCCAAAACATTTACCTTCAAGATAAGAAAACATTTCTGTCAGGAAAACAAACAAACTACATGCTTTTTCTATTTCATCCATGTATTCAAAGTTTGCAGTCTTTGTTAGAAGGTAACAGAAAAAAAGCAGTTAATACAGAAAATGCCTTAGACTACACAGTGCTGGTAATGGCACTGACTCACAAGAAGCAGAATTATTAAATTTCCACAGGTCACCCCAATGCCACGCTCTTATTTCTAGTACAAACCACAAAAACTACTGTTACACATCTAGCACTGAAAAGCAAAATAGAGCAGGAATGGCTGGGNAGTTACCACAAGTTTGAGAACTGGGCAGTAGCCATGCACCTCTTGAACTGGTGTAAGTATGAATGCAGCCATGGTGGAGGCTGTGGAACATGCCCACATCAGATGAGGGTCTGGTCCTTCTGTGCAGTGGTGGTTATTCAAGAAACCAAGCAACCCTTGAACAGTTGAGTAATATTCCTCCTGTTCTCCTGCTTGCTCGGAGCATCCCAAAGCCTGGCAGGTATTTTCTATTTGGCTGTGGTAGGAGGCTGAGTAGGTAAATATCTCCATATTCAACAGGTGAGTTTGTGCATATTTCCCTTTGGGCTGGTCTGGACTTTCTCATACCTAAAGGGGGTTTACATGAAAGCTGGAGGGAGACTTCTTAGAAGGGCATGTAATGATAGGACAAGGGGAAATAGCTTTAAACTGAAAGAGGGTACATTTAGATTATATATTAGGAAGAATTTCTCCACTGTAAGGGTGGTGAGACACTGGTATAGGCTGCCCAGAGAAGTTTTGGATGCCCTCTCCCTGAAAGTGTTCAAGGCCAGGTTGGATGGGGCTTTGAGCAGCCTAATCTAATTGAAGATGTCCCTGCCCCAAAGCAGAGGGGTTGGAACTGGGTGGTCTTTAATGTCCCAACCCAAATCTTTCTGTGATTCTATGTTCTGCCTTCCCAGAGGCTTCCTTCTTTGCTTCAACAAAGCAGGATATGATGTAACTTTTGGTTTTGACTTTGGAAAAGTAAATGAAACGTAAGGCAAACAGTCAGCTACTTAAAACACATTCCTCTGCTGTAACTGGGAGAAAAAAAATATCTCTGCTTCAGATACAGGCATCCACTGTTTGCATTGCTCGTCCTCCAGGCAGCAGTGATGAGCTTTGTCTGCCTCACTTGATTTGAGCCTGAACTTTCTGATCTTTCTGTTTTTGAGATGCCTGATGTGCCATCCCTTCCTCACATGCATCCTTGGTTCCAGCTGCATCCCATATCTCCAGGAGCTGATAAAAGGATTTTATACAACGGGTCAAGGTACAGTGATAGAAAAGAATGCTCTTGGTCTTGATAGAGCTTGGTTTATCTGTCAGGCACATTGTGGACCTCACATTGAGGCAAAGGAATGTCTCTGCCCTCCAAGAGGGAGTAAACCTGACCCAGAAATGCAGGGCTGGGTGACTTGTGGTGGGAAATAAATTCTTCCAAGAAGGCCTTGGAAGAGGTGCAGTAGACGACAGTGTCTTCCTACACTTCAAGATGATTGAAAGCAGCACATCTCAAACACATTGTAGCTGTAGCACCTCTCTTTTTTCTACTTGTTCATCTTCCCTTGACAACCAGCTCCTTTCTTTCCCTTAGCAGGAGAAAACGAGTCACTTCCTGAAGATGGGAGAGGTGGCTGTGATCACTGGGTCCTGGCTTTCCACACATTCCTAGCCCTACTGCCTGATAGATACATTTATCTTTTCCCCATAATTAAACAAGAAGGTATACTTTATAGTGTTATAAATTTCCTTCCACAGCTGACCTGCTTAAAAAGACAGGTGTATGAGGTAGCATGTAACATCTGATCTCATGCATTCATAGAAGATTCCTTTTGACTGATGTTCAAGAATACTTTTTAAAACTGATCTAATTTTCATTAGATAGAAAGAAGAATAACTTCGGTTTACAACTGGGAAAGCCAACACAAAAAAATCCAGAAGCATCTATTAACCCTAGATATTCAACTGAAAACACTGAATAACATTTTTCAGAGAATGTGCCATCTTGAATTTTTTGTAAAGAATTGTCTTCTCATCATGTAACTAAAGCCAAAACATTTACCTTCAAGATAAGAAAACATTTCTGTCAGGAAAACAAACAAACTACATGCTTTTTCTATTTCATCCATGTATTCAAAGTTTGCAGTCTTTGTTAGAAGGTAACAGAAAAAAAGCAGTTAATACAGAAAATGCCTTAGACTACACAGTGCTGGTAATGGCACTGACTCACAAGAAGCAGAATTATTAAATTTCCACAGGTCACCCCAATGCCACGCTCTTATTTCTAGTACAAACCACAAAAACTACTGTTACATCTAGCACTGAAAAGCAAAATAGAGCAGGAATGGCTGGGTAACATTATGTAGGGATATCCAGCTATGCAACCACCAGCACACAGTCATGCTGGTGTGACAGTAAGTGTTGCAAAGCCCAGATGTAAATTTCTCACTTTTTTTTTTCATGCATCATAAATAGTAGTGATTGAAATGGGGTGGTTATAGCACAGTGTCATAAGAGCTCCTTCAAACATCTTGCAGATATATCAGAAGTATTTGAATCAGATAACTACAAGAACATATATATAATGAATCTTCCTCTTCTCAGCCAGCACAAGTCATTTCAAGTGACAACTTAAGATGTTTGTTTACATAATTTTTGCCTATTAGTTACAGAAAACACTGTAGAGGATGGCTCTGTTTAGTGAGGTCAAAAAAATGTGACCCTTCTTTTCAAGTCAACCAGATGTGCAAGTTTGATGCTATGAAGCTCCTGAAACCAGCTCAAGTCACAGAGGTAGCCTGCACAGCTAGCAAACTGCTTTCATCAGAGGTCATGAAAGCCTCGCTATCTTCTACTCATCACTTCCTCAATTAGATTAATTCTCTCCACCCACAGCCTCATCCATCACTTCACTTAATACTTTATACTCAAATGGTGATTAGATTTGCCAGCTCAGCATTGCTGTAATTACCTCTCAAAGCAAGGCGCTGTTTCATCAATTTCATTCTAACTTTACTTGTTCTAAGAAAAAATCCAATAAGTAACAGTCTTCCTAGAGTCATTAATGCTCTGGTGTTTCTATGCTTTCTGAATTTTAGTTTAGCAACCTCCACGTTGAAAAAGAAAAAAAAATAATTTAAAAAAAAAGAACTACCTGAATATTAAGTAACAGCTAAAATGAGAAACAAACCCAATTAATATAAGTATATGAGCCATAGAATATTGTAATAGCATATAAAATATGCAAATAAGACTCAATGCTTCTGGAGTTTTTCAACATAAGCAGTAATGTTATGCTTAAAATTGGGTGGTCTTAAGTTTAATTTACAACGAAAAGCAATTAGGTTTTTTTCATTAAAATACTTATAAAAACACAGAAGTTCTTAGATAAGCTGTACCATTAGCAGAACAGGTGTGAAGCACTGTTTCAGTTTCTAACAGTTCTACTACAAAAATGAGAAAGATAGGACTGCTGACCAGTTAGCTGAAAGATTATATTGCAGAAATCAGAACACCTTCCACACTATCTCCCCAAACGAGTTAGGTTTCTCTAAAATACCAATTTAGTGATGGACAATTCATTAGTGCAAAATTCACCTGTTTCAATAATTGGTGTTACCCTGTCTGATGGTAAAGTTCATAAGAGGGGAAAAATGGCAAGAAAATCAGACCATGTTTCTAATTCATAATGTTCATTTTAGGACACTGATTCCCAATTAGGAACAATTTGTATTAGGACAGCTGATGAGAACACTGCCTCTGGGTGCACCCACCCTGCTCCCGGGTCACCGAGACTGAGCTCCCCACCAGGCAGAACCCAAACACTGCAAAAGGCATAAATAGCACTGCTGGCACAAGGTGCAGTTTTCCTTCACATTTTCAGGAGTAGGAACAGCTCAGTCTACACAGTATGGAATAAGGGAGATTATTTTCTCCATCCAAATGCAAGTTATTTCCTGCTTCTCAGTCAGAGCCTGCAGTACAGGCCCTTTGTCCAGCCTGTAGCTGCAGTACAGGCCCTGAACCTGCCTTGTTGGCCGGTTCAACTTCACCACCCTGCTGCTGTGGAAGTAGGGAAGGGATTTCATTTTTCTCTTTTTCTGTTAATGTTTTTGATTTTTTTGAAGAACCATTTAGGACATTCCTACTGAAGCATTTCTCACTGAAATTTTGGAAACCGACTTTCTGTTTCAGTGTCAAAACTTACATCAACAAGAACACCTTGTTTATGAGTGACAAGATGGCTTGAAAACATTAATATTCAATAGACACAAGATGTTAATTTTTTTTCCCTCTGGTGAGCATGTTTCCAATGAAAAAATTTAGCCTCAACACCTTACTTTTTCTTGCCAATAACACTCTTTTAGCTCTAGAATAGCAAAAACTTCAAAAGGACTACAGATAGCACTTCCTAGATTCTTCATACAAATCTTTTGAGCTCAGAACTGGACTTCCAATTAAGCCTTGCTTTGTTCACTCAATGCTGTAAAACAACATGAGCAGTAATAACAGTGCTTATTATGCTCTCTGAGAACACAGAAGCCTCTCTTTGAAGTGGGAGGAGCCAATGAATATCAACACCATCACCTTAACCCTCCCAGTTTTAAACTTCCATAAAGAATAGGCACATGGGTAGTAGCATTTCCCTGCTTTCACCTGCACTCAATTAAAACATCAATAACTATCTGCCTTTTGGCTGCATTAAATCTCCCACTTCTCTATACAGACAAAAGGAATTAAGCAGTAACTAGTCAAAGCTACATATGCAAAAGGAAAGAGAATTTCCCAAGTACAAAAAGTACTAAATTCGATTAAATTTGACTTTTAAAATTCTATACTGATACTTCCAAATTTACTTGCTTATGTGTTACTATTTGGACTTAAGCAGTGTGCATAAACACACACCACAGACAGACATCACAATGGCCTGTCTACTTTGTGTCAGGGCAGTATTATTACCTACCAGAAAGACTCAGTGTGGTGCTGCATCAGGTCAGGGCACTATAGTACTGTGGACAATTTAAACAAACCTTGTGACAGCCTGATAGAATGACAGCATTCTGGGGAGTTTCAATTGTAACTAACCTGATGTTGAGGCTCACTCAGACATTTCTGAAGGGAAGACACTAGTGAAAACATGCATTGACATCTTTGTACCACTTAAGTCATGAAGACACAAAGCAAGCTAGAGAGAAATGTCAAGTGAGGATCTCTAACAGATTACTCAGCAAAGAATTATGTCAGACCCCTGTGACTCCTCTCCTAAAATGCTAGAACAAGACTGGTAAGGGTCTCACCTGGAAACAATTCAGTGTAACAGGCACGTACATAAAGCTGTATGCATTTTTCACCCTCAGAAAATACTGACAAGTTTAAAAAGTCTTTTGGAATTTCCTGGCTTAGAGTTGAAGGATGCAATTAAGAAAAAAATCAGGTTTTCCTTTTTGTCATATTTTCTATTTTATCTGTTTAGTCAGATACAACTGACAAAAAAAAATAGCTCTTTATGAAGTCAAAAAGTCAAGGATACAGCACTTTGACTACTTTTTCTGCATCATGTGGGAGATTAGCACTCATCCTTAACCCCAGTCTCATACAGGGTTGCAAAACCAGAGAACACCACAATTACCATGTGATACAGCACACATTTATTTTAGTTTTCTTTCACGGATGCCCAATTACCAGCACAAAGTGGACTGCACCCTTCTGGATTATTATAGTAAAAAAACCTATTGGATTAAGTATCCTAATGGTAAGTATAAACAAACTGTAAAACTTCACTTGGCAGAATTTTATGAGAAATTGTAAACCACATGCATATAAAACACACTGCTCCCTACAATATGACATTTACAACACTACCAAATCATTACATCAGCCTGAAAATACCAAAAAGAAAAATTAATTTGGCCTAACCTGCTGAGGGAAAAACAATGATAAATTATATCTTTTACTTCAGACCTGGAAAATATATTCAGATTGTCTAAAAAAAAGTAAGACTTGGCTGAAATTGAGGCACTGTTTTCTGCTTCTGAGGCATGAGATGTAAAGAAAAGCTTTCTATACAACCCTCAACAGTGAGACTTACTGTGCTCCAGTTTCCCTGCTGTGAAAGAAGGAAAATTATAGCACCCTGTTTCCCTGGTGCAAAGGAAAGCCTAGGAGGTCTCACACACAGCTAGACAGAGAAAACTTGGAAGTTTACAGCTTGGCAGTCACTCTAGAAATGTTCAGCCTTGGACATCAAGGACACCAAAGCTTCCAACAAGTGCCCAGGTGCAGGCAGAGGGCCACAAGGCTGTGCTGAGTCTCAAGGGCAGCCAGAGCTTGCAGGTCACTTGACTTGAGTTGTAGTTGTACAGGGAGAGCTCTGCAGCTAAACTGAAAGCCAGCAACTGCATCTGTCTGTCCCTCAGGCAGTCTTCAAGGTAAATTTTAATTAAAGGTGTGGATAACAGCAAGGAACACCACTGCTGAAAAATGCTTGTGACCTCTTAGTCTGAGTTACATGCTATTTCAGGATAAGCATGACATGACACTCCATGACATGGTTTCTGATTTTTCATTGTCTTCATATCCCTTTGCAGCAAATGACAGCAATTCAATCTCTGCCCTTCATCTCTACGCTGTTCCTGAACTTGTTTCCATCTGGATTATTAAAAAGTCCAAACATAATGCAAATCAGAACTATTACCTTCCTATATTATTCATTTCATTTGGTCCTCATTTGTTCTTTTTGAAACAACTTGCAACCTGCCCCAAGTTTTATATTTTGTGCATTATTTGTAAAAGATCTGTATTATTTGTAAAAGATACATTATCATCACCTACAAAGTAGGAACAAAGTGTGAAGTGATGGAAGTGTAGGGAGCACAAACAGCATTTGAACACAGATCTCAGTGTTATGAAGAAAGCCATCTTAAGAGTTGGTGGAATTCAGTTGCAAGGGCATAACTCTGTATATTCTGCTCCCACACTCCTAATACACTCAAGAGAATGATATTAAAAGGTTTTGACAGCACCAAACCACTCAGTTACTCAGTCACAACCCATCTTTGGCTCAAAATTAGCCTACGTATGCAGGGGATATTAAGGGGTAAAGACAAACATGGCATTTTCCCATCCACTGCTGTCTTACAAAGGAGACCTCCATGCTCCATCTTAACAGCAGAATATTAATGAATCTGTCAAAGGATAGATATTAAGAAAAAATTTCTCTTATATCACAATAAGAAAGTAATTGTCAGCAGAAAAATATTCTTACTGTAATAATGGTGCACAGCTAATGCCTATCATGAACAAAGACATTTCAAAACCTCCAACAGTTATGTCAGCTGACCATCTGCTGCAGCACCCCAGAATGCACATGAAGCATCTTAAGACTACAGTATTTATCATATACTTGTCAAAAAGTATGTATTTAAGCATTTTTGTTATCAACACAGCAATACTTCTCACTGAAGAAAAGACGCAAGCATCAAAAGTGCACTAGCTATATTAACAATAAGGTTTTCTGTACAAAGTTAAAATTAAATGAGTAGAGAACACTGATGTTTTCAGCCACTGCTGGTGAAAGTTCATTTACAACAAGCAGTGACTTTCCATGCTGAGATCTGTCAGACAGATTTTTGCCATCTTTAATAAGACGAGAATAAGCTGAAGGATAGAAAGTCACTCTTACCTTCCATCTGCATAGTCTGCATCTGCACCTCCCCACCACACATCTGAATCATCATCTTCAGCATCAGCTGAGTCAAGATTGTCACTTTCCTCTGCTAAAGGGCAGCAAACAAACTCCACACCACGGAACTTGTCGATTCCACAAGGCAGCAGCATGCCATAGTCGTGCAGATTCATACTCTTCTCACTACAGGACTACAGAAAACAGAAAGGAAACAGCAACAGTATTGTCATGGGAGAAAGTGGAAAGAACGTCACAGACCTCAAGAAAACATAAAGGGCTGTGTGCTGCTTTGGGAGGTTGAAGCTGGTGAATTGCATCATCTCTGAATTTTGAAACATGAGCAGCCACGTGTGCATTCACTACCCACACTCCCTGCCTGTGTCCACATGATCACTGTAAGCAACAAGCTCTCCCTTCCCCTCTTCTTCAATCATTCCCAGTATAGAAAGAACTGTCTCCTCCCATACACCTGATGAATCCAAACCCTCTTGCCTAAAATCCTCACAGGCTCTGTCTCATTAACAGAAAACTTGAAGGCAGAACAATAATTTGATGTATGAATCCTGATACTGATGTATTAATGCTATTGAAGAGTTCACTGCAAAATAGATTAACATTTAAGATAGCTGTTACACTGGGAGCAGCCTGTATCAGCTCTGACACCTCTGCCAGTACAGTACCTTTTAGCCTTTTTGGAACACAGTCTTGCATAATTATACCTTAAAGATATAGTGATACAGGGCAGGTGAAAGAAGGAAAATAGTTCAGTGCTGCACAGTAATGATGTTCTTGACTATGCCACTGAAGTTTGCAAGTACTTTACATGGACTAGAAATTGCCTGCATGGAAGTTGGTGACTTGAACACTTCAGTTGAGCAAGATCCGAGAATCAACTTGGATCACCAGAGAGTGACAACATGGATAACATACAAACCAAGAGGTTACAAAAAAACCAGCAGCCAGAATTCTTCTTGAAACTCATCTCAGTTTTTATTCCTGCAACCTCTCTAAGTAAGGACAAGCATGTCCAAAACACATCAGGAATCACAACATGAGGTTTCTTTCTATTCAGTAAAGCACTGACAGCTCTTGCTTCACTGCAAAATGTCTTAGGTTAGTCCTATATCTTACCAACTCTCCTACCCTTGTATGCTGAATTTCACATACTGCACTCTTTGAGGTCGATTTGATCTCTATGAAGCACCTG
>VYZU01065564.1:18927-34622 GCA_013401355.1 Ceyx cyanopectus | reverse complement strand
CAGTTGCTCACCAGCTTCTTTTGTACTAGCTTGTTTGACTGTTAAAGTCCACCAAAGATCTTCCACCTAGTTCAAGTCTTTCTAAAACAGGACTGTGAACAGCATTCATTCTCTGCAAGACACAACACCTGAATTCTTTGCTTTATGTAGAAGTTTTTTGCCTGTTATTTGCAAATAGATCTTAAAATCTGCAATGAAATGTTGTCTTTATTTATCATTGTTTCTACCTTGGCAAACAACTGGTAGCATTAAGAAGATTTTATATTTCAATCTATAAATACATTAGGAGTTACTATTAGAAAACAGCTGGTACTGAAAATCTGATATAAATTAAAGGCTGGTTTGAAAGAAAAAAAAATAATAAAAAAACCCCAACACAATAGAAACTTATTTTAAAGTATGAAACTACTATACTCACCCTTTTCAGATTACACCCCATTTTTATTTCAAACCTTTGTTTTGTATTTTTATTAAATGTCAAAAATCTAATGAAATATTTCAATCTTACAGAAGTGCTGGCAACTGAATGGTTTGCTTCTAAAATTTGTAAGCAAATGTTTTGTCCCGTTTCAGAACAAAAAGCTGGATCTTACGGAATTCTCTGTACCATGAAAAGAAATTGCCTTTATTATAGATTCCAGTCAAAAGAAAGTTAATACCCACATCAGTCCTTGTCTATGTTTTCTACTCTAGTTTTTATATTGGAAAATAAAAATATTTGCTTAACTGTACACTATAAATTACTTTATTAATTTGATTCTGTATTGTTATACAGTTTCATTCTATAGTAAAATCTATCTCTTTTATTTTAAATTTCATTTCTAGTTTTCATCTTGTTTCTTTTGCAATATATTTAGAGACAAGTATAAAATAAAACAAGTCTTGGCTGTCATTTACCTTTTTTTTTAATTCAGTGTCTTATAATGGAGTCACTGCATGCCTGAACACATCAACTGTTCTCCCTGCTAAGTAAAAAAGAGCAATTTCAACATGTCTAATGTCCTAGCAAATTCAACTATTCCATTTTATTTAAAACCTGTTAAGATTGCCAGTGTGGTAAGTATATGCAAACAAAATAATTACAGTGATCTCTCATTTTCAGCTAACAGTCATTATTGGTCAACAAATGATGCCCTTAAAATATAATATTCCAACTGATAATTTTCAGATGCACATGAAATTTTATATAAAATATTTGTCTACTCAGTAACATCTAATATCTAACAAGATTAGTATTCCTGAACGTTATGCTTTATTTAAAATTATTTTTCTATTATATTCAAGGTTTCCCCTCTCATTCCCAAGGAATGTATTAACAATTTCAAATTATCCTATACTTAACAAATATAATTTCAAGCCTGGCCTTGAGCACTTCCAGGGAGGAGACATCCACAGCTAATTTGTTAATTAATGTTCAAATCCATTATCATCCTCATGGCCCTCCTCTGGCTTGAGCAGGTCCATGTCTTATACTGGGGCCCCCAGAGATGGACACAGTGCTCTATGTAGGATCTCATGAAAATGATGTAGAGGTGTAGAATCTTCAACCTGCTGACCATGCTTCTCTTGATGCAGCCCAGGATATGGATGGCTTTCTGGGCTGCAAATGCACATTGACAGCTCATGTCATTATCTAAGTGTCTTTTACAATAAGAACTGCATCAGACCCTCTGCAGATATAGCAGTTTAGCCATGGATTATTCAGTACCAAAATACATGTGACAATTGGCTTCTGTTATGAAATATACATCATTCATAAGACATCTCTTCTATATTTTCACATTTAAGAGGTGCAAAGGCAAAAAGTAAGAAATGTATATATAGAAATGTTTTCTTTCATATCACTTTTTTTACCCACCCTATTCAAAAAGGGTTAAGAAAACAGCCATGTACCAATTTATTCTGTATGTGTAGTTCTTTTTTGTTTTGTTATGAAAATTTACTGTCTGGTAATTATCTTTTTGATCATAGCCTCAACAGAATTATTTAAGAACAGACCCATGGGTCTGTTTAGGAGAACATAGAACACAAATATCTGTCAATCATGCCAGATACAGCACTTTTATACAGATACAGTTGTAAGTAGATTCTTCTTTTTATATGTGTCTGCAACTATATGTGCAGGCATATCATAGAATCAATGAATGATAGAATGGTAGGGGTTGGAAGAGACTTTTGGGGATCATCTAGTCCAATCCCCTGCTAAAGCAGGATCACCTAGATCAGGCTGCACAGGAACATGTCCAGGCATGTTTTGAAATCTTCAGAGAAGGACAGTCCACAATATGTATGTGTATGTATATGTATATGTATAGATACTTTCACATCACAATGAAAATAAGAAGCAATTTCCCTTTATCTAACTAGTGTTTTTTCCCTTTATCTAACTAGTGCTAACTGTAATTCTTCAGGAGCCAANAAGATTAGGAAAAGAAACACAAAATAGCTCAAGATATACTACTACAAAACAAATGCCTATCATTGTAGTACCTATGAAAACTAATCAGAGCATATGAAAATACAGTTTTCTATCTTCTAACTAAAAGATATTAAGAAAGGTCTGAAAGATACTCATAAGCATCAGTTTGTTCCTGCAACACTAATAAACTAATAAAGACTTATAGCCTGGAGATCAACATTTTACTGTCATCTTAGAACCTCACATTATCTTTGAAGTCTCCATATCATTTTATTTTTCACTTCTTGTTCCAGGCCAGTGGGCAAACTGCAAGATAATCTCCTCCAAAGGATTGTTAGACCAGAGCATAGAAACTGGCAGCTTAGCATTTCCTATAAACTCAGACACCTACAGATTCAGAGTACTTCAGATAATAGGTGTAGAAGTTTTTCTCTTTACACTTTAGATCTGTGACTCATTGCTTCTCCATCAACTCAGCCTTCTTTTTTTACAGAGGAAAGANCTCAGTAACATCTAATATCTAACAAGATTAGTATTCCTGAACGTTATGCTTTATTTAAAATTATTTTTCTATTATATTCAAGGTTTCCCCTCTCATTCCCAAGGAATGTATTAACAATTTCAAATTATCCTATACTTAACAAATATAATTTCAAGCCTGGCCTTGAGCACTTCCAGGGAGGAGACATCCACAGCTAATTTGTTAATTAATGTTCAAATCCATTATCATCCTCATGGCCCTCCTCTGGCTTGAGCAGGTCCATGTCTTATACTGGGGCCCCCAGAGATGGACACAGTGCTCTATGTAGGATCTCATGAAAATGATGTAGAGGTGTAGAATCTTCAACCTGCTGACCATGCTTCTCTTGATGCAGCCCAGGATATGGATGGCTTTCTGGGCTGCAAATGCACATTGACAGCTCATGTCATTATCTAAGTGTCTTTTACAATAAGAACTGCATCAGACCCTCTGCAGATATAGCAGTTTAGCCATGGATTATTCAGTACCAAAATACATGTGACAATTGGCTTCTGTTATGAAATATACATCATTCATAAGACATCTCTTCTATATTTTCACATTTAAGAGGTGCAAAGGCAAAAAGTAAGAAATGTATATATAGAAATGTTTTCTTTCATATCACTTTTTTTACCCACCCTATTCAAAAAGGGTTAAGAAAACAGCCATGTACCAATTTATTCTGTATGTGTAGTTCTTTTTTGTTTTGTTATGAAAATTTACTGTCTGGTAATTATCTTTTTGATCATAGCCTCAACAGAATTATTTAAGAACAGACCCATGGGTCTGTTTAGGAGAACATAGAACACAAATATCTGTCAATCATGCCAGATACAGCACTTTTATACAGATACAGTTGTAAGTAGATTCTTCTTTTTATATGTGTCTGCAACTATATGTGCAGGCATATCATAGAATCAATGAATGATAGAATGGTAGGGGTTGGAAGAGACTTTTGGGGATCATCTAGTCCAATCCCCTGCTAAAGCAGGATCACCTAGATCAGGCTGCACAGGAACATGTCCAGGCATGTTTTGAAATCTTCAGAGAAGGACAGTCCACAATATGTATGTGTATGTATATGTATATGTATAGATACTTTCACATCACAATGAAAATAAGAAGCAATTTCCCTTTATCTAACTAGTGTTTTTTCCCTTTATCTAACTAGTGCTAACTGTAATTCTTCAGGAGCCAACAAAACCATATGGTGTTCAAAAGATCCCTGTTGAGAGTGGTTTATTAAACTGCAAAATAAACAAAAAGAACATTAAACGGTCTCTGATCTCATAACTACTATTCAATGAGAAATAGTATACAAATGCCAGGAAAGCTCATTTTTCAAATCCTACCCCTGTCTTGAATAAGATAGTGAATAGAAATCTCATTGCAGTGGACCATAAGTCTATCCAAATGTAACACTTTGCTTCCATGATTTCATAGCATTTCATTTAACTGACTCTCGAATGACTCTATTTAAAAAAATGTTGAAGTTATTAAAAAGTTATTGAAGAAGACACTGAACAGAAATGCAGAAGAAAATAGCANCTACAGATTCAGAGTACTTCAGATAATAGGTGTAGAAGTTTTTCTCTTTACACTTTAGATCTGTGACTCATTGCTTCTCCATCAACTCAGCCTTCTTTTTTTACAGAGGAAAGAGGGTAACTACCCTATTCCATCCCCATTAAAATATAACCCAGTCACTACCATCATACACTCTTTGCTTACCAAACTATTTTGCTTGTTGAGGCAAATAAAAATTTCACAGAGCCAGTGATCCCTGAGAGACTTTTTATGACAAATAATTGTATTTATCAATAAGCAACACGACTGCTATGGATGTGAACATGTGAGTAAAAGCTTTTGTGAAACTGGGGAAAAAATCTCAGCAGCAACTTAATCACTCAGTGATTCAGTGACCAATTTCCAAGACTGGATTAGATGAATATCATACAGTTGTGTTCAGAGAAATTTGTTTCCTAGCTGCAATTTCTTTTGAATAGATTTTGTCCATTAATAACAACAGCCATATTGTACAAAATCCATAATTATTTCTTTTCCTCTGAATAAAAAACACTGCTTAGCTTACCTTTACCACTTCACACCTATGGATGGGAAACCTTTCATATTCTTAGTCAAATCTTACGGTAAAACAGACCTGCTGATAAATGGAAAAATTTCTGTTAAAAGTGAGGTCCTAATAAATTTTCAGTATATATTTCTGGCAATTGAGACTTCTGACTGAGCCCAGGTGCCACCCCTGGGTCTGCCATGCTCCCTCGCAGGGGCAGGCATGTAAAGCCCAGTTGGTGAGGGTCTCTCCAGGCTAAGTATGTTATTCATCAGTAGCCAGCAAATCCTTACAGCACCCTGACAGAAATCCTATCGAGTCAGGATCAAAAAAGGCAGAGACCTACATGCAAGTCTCTTGTGCAAATCAGAGCATGCCTTGAAGAAGAAACATCAGAGATCTGACTCTGAGCTTCGTACATTGCAAACCACTATCCACCAAGCTGTTTTCTTCAAAACAAGTATTCCAATCTGTTTGACAGATGTGTAGCGAGCAGTTAAAACTTTACATGCAGTAAAAGCACAAGCAATTTCTTGGGTAGTTAAATTTGACATAGTAAAAACAGAACTTTTGGCTCCACACATCCAAAATTCTGAAAGCCTTAAATTTCTAAAGGGAGACAAAGTATCTTTAGAAATAGATTCAGGAAATTAAGTCTGAATAGTTTTTTCTTACATGGAAATTATGTGGTGCTCAAAGCAGGCCTGCATCTGAGTCTATTAGGCATTATTTTGATTATGAATGTCATCAGGAATGAGGAAGCATCCAACAAATGTGGTTAAAAGTAATTTCCAAGACAAAGGAAGTTATTTTAGGACCTACCACGCAGTGATCCATGTAACTGAAGAGTAAGGTTTAGATAGACTAAATCATCATATCACATCATAAGTGTCATAAGAAGGAGAAAAACTAAACAAAACAATATAGTCAAAGCTTTTTAAAATAATTTTCAGTTAGATAAAGGAGGAAACTTTTATTGGGGTACTTCCAGGAGCAATGAGCCCCTTCCATAGAAAGAAGACCCTTCTTTGTGAAGTCATTCAATGAGAGTTTTGTCATTTTGCACTAGATTAATTTCTAACATCAGAAAGCTTTCTGTACAAATGAGGATGTGTAAGAAGGAGAATGATGTTAAATTGTAGTTGCACTGTAAGTTAGGAGATAAGAGTTTTTCAAATAAGAAAAGATAGAAATGCAGAAGAAAAACAAATTAAATACTGTATTTCTAAGAGTTTTAAACAGAATTAGAAAAGCTAGAAAATTGTAAAAAGCAACTGACAGCTGGTGGCTTTTTTTTTTTTTAACCACTCACTACTCCAATGTATTGCCATCACCTATTGTTAGGATTGGTGTATTAATACAGATCTTCTCAGCAACTGGGTGTGCTTGGAACATTTAGCATCAGAAAGGCTGCTAATTTTAATTTGAAAATCCCCCAGGGTGCTGAGGTATTTTTCTTTATCATATCGTAGGACCCAGTTATCCAGAGTTGCCTTTTTGAAGCCTTTTTGAATTTTTGAAAATTTGAACACATTGAACTCAATCAACATTACATTCAGTTACATTTGGTTCAAGTTGGTAAGGCAGAAAGACAAGATCAAAGCAATCTCTGTAGTAATTTCACTCTCTCTGACTTGCTTTTGTTTCCTGGCCTTAAAGCCACTCTAGCTCAGTCACCAACACTTACACTGTCTCTCAGTTTTCCCTTTTCTCTTATACCAAATGTAAGGAGATGAAGAAAACGGGGCTGGCTGCCTGAGATTTTGTGGTGATATGAAGAAGCTTAAGCTGAAACACTAAATATATTTCTTAGAGTATTAAACAATGACAAAGAAAAGGTGTAATTCCAGGCTCTGAACAAATTATCCCTTTTGTTTGTAGAGCCAGTCGATAAAACACACAATGATATCTCTATCATGGACAGAATTAGCTTACTATGTATATAGAAAAATGTGCTCTTTTCAGAAGTCCTGAGACTTTCCTCATCTTTATAAAAAAAGTCCTGTTGGTATTGCTATTTTATAGCTCTTTTCTTATATAGAATAAAGAAAAGAGCTGGTATGCCATTTCACATCTTGAGAGGTTTATTCAGTTTTTAAAAGTGCCATGACTTTCTTCAGCTGTCATGATTTTTTTTTGCATGTTACAGATGGAAGTTCCAGGCAACACAAAAATAGATGCCATTTCTGTCATTGCTTCTTGTAAGTGCTAGGGAAAACAAACACTCCCTCTTTCAAAAAACTAAACAAAACACAACAACAAAACAAACAAAAAAACCCACAAAACAAAAACCTAATATAGTTATTAATTAACCATTTCACCCAGCATTTTAGGGATAACTATTAGTTAGACTATAAGTTTCACATTTATTTCCACTTCCTCTCCCCTCCCCATTATAGTAAATGTGAGTGTAAAGGGTAGGGTTATTGAAACAGGGAAGGAATATAATTAAGGCTTTTTTGGTTTAGATCAACTAAAAGCTATTGTGGTTTCTAAATCTTCTTGTTAGATCACTGAAGAGCTCAGTGAGTTGTTATTTTTTAAATTGCAGTGGTATACTGCAATAAGATGTTCCCTCCCTACATCTTTACCTTGAAATGAAGACATTAATTAGTAATTACTACCAGCTTCCAATAGAATTATATTTTCTATGCTTCTACAGTAAGCCTGGTGCATCTCTTCACCATCCCTTCAACATCACTGATTTGAATATCCCTGCTTAATTATTATTTTATTTTTTAAATAAAACACTCTCATAGAATCTAAGAACAAGGACTGACACATCTGAAAGACCTACAATAAAATGAAAGTTTACCAAAATCTGACCTTGATAAGCACTCACTATCACAGTTTCATCTGTGGGAAGAGCAGACTTCTGTTATGTGCAGTATGTAGCTCTTAGTTTCAGAATTTGGTCTAAACCACCCCATAGGGAAATTAAAGCACAGGTTTCAACAGCCCATCAATCTCACTCTAATGGAACTTTGTCATGAATTGGGAGAGGCAAACCTAACACTAGCTGCAAACACCAATGAGTAAGGGAACAATGCCAAACAAACAGAACTTCAAAAGTAAAATATGATGAGTTTTTAATAAACTCACCCAGATTCCAAATCACAGTTTATTTTGACAAAGCTGAAAATAATTACCTGCTTAATTAGCTTCACTTGAAACAGCCTTTGTAAGGTGTTTCGATGCTATTGTGAGCACTCGTATGAATATTTAGAGAAACATATTTAAATATTTATTTATTTATTGAAATACAAAACTATCATCTGCTAATATAATGTCACATAGTGGTAAATAGAACTTCAGAAACATATTAAGATAATAACACAACAGAAACCAGGAACTGGTTTCAGCATCTTTCAGTAACACATGTTCAACACACTACCAAGAAGCAAAGCTAAATTTCTTCCTTCTCAATTCTAACATACCTCACTTGAAAGGAAAAGGAATATCTTTGCCTTTTGGCAAATCAGGATCTGCCAATATATTTTTTTTTTCACTTAAGAACTTAAATACTCTGTGAAAGACTCATCTATTTTAATTGCTGTTCTGCCCCTGTATTATGTTGTCACATTATGGCACTCCATGGTATACTGAATGATAAAAAGACCAAATTACTATAAAGCAGCTCCAAAAACACCCATATGCATCTTGGAAAATAAAAATTAAGGAGTACCCTAGTTGCTGTTCTCAAGATGAAACTGCCTCAAAACAGCACAGAGGACTAGCTGAGGTATTCAACGGACAAATAGAGGTAGAAAGAGTAGTTTCAAAAAAGCCTGGATTAGAAATTGCTAATTTTTTTTCTACTTGAATTACAATTTTTTGGTGCCTGGAGCAAGGGCAAAAATATAATATTAAGTCATTTGTCATGTACATGACAAAATAATGTGGGCCATTCCAACTAGAGATAGATGTGCACACTATTCAAAGAGAACAGACTAATCTATTAATTCCTTACAAGTTCTTATGGTTGTTTTCATCTGGGAACAAATGTACAAATCATGAAAAGCTGAACTGCTTAATTCATCATCAACCTACAGACCTTTCAAATTTTGCAATACCCTCCAGTTGTGGACTTTAGCATAAAGATGTCTTTGAGCTGGCCTTATATTACTTTTTCTCCAATTATTAGTCTAGAAGCAAAAAACCTCAATTCACTTTTTTACCATCCAATATGGATACACTGCAAGGAAAATACATGCTGCAATAAGTGTAAAAATTGTGCTTGAGTGTTCACACAGAGGAGATTAATTATGTGCCTTATATTCATAAAAAGCCCCACTAGTAATAGCTTCTGTTTTGTCAGAGTAAGAATGGAAGGAAGAGGTTTATACACATTGTAAATCCAGCCTCACAGGAGTATTTTACTGGCTAGTCTTTTTACACCTTTCTCATGCCCTATGCCTGCTGTGACAAAAAAGTGGTAACAAGAAAGAAAAGACAAATCATTGGTGTTATGACCAATCATACAAAATGGAATATTCATGCCTTTAAAAGCAAAAGAAACTCAGACAATTGTCTGTAAAAAAAATGTTATTTCTTATTATTCAGTGAATATTATGTATACAGTGATAGTGCATTTGACTGTACTAATTAACAATCTAACAACTAATCTACTAATTTAAGAAAAAAAATTTTTTTTCTTTCCTTTGTCCCTCATTTGTATTTATGAAAAAATACAGTTTTGCTGTAGAATCAGAACAAGAAAAGGACAAAAATGTGGGGTAATGACCAATCATACAAAATGGAATATTCATGCCTTTAAAAGCAAAAGAAACNTATAATGGCAAGTCAACTTGGCATGGCTCCAGTTGTGCAGAGAAGTATTCAAGTGAGATCAGGGACAACCTAGTATATTTTCTAGATTTTATTACTATTCTAATATATATTGCTACTATAAAATTTCCTAAAGGCAAAGGAAGTAGTGATAATCATGGTGATTTTATATCCAAGTGAGCAGCAGCAACTACCTTTCAGGTAGTCTATTCTTTTCTTTTTGTCACAAGAACTCTTTAATGAAAAGGCTTTGCTTTAAATCACTGACAGTTTTAGCTAAAATCTATTGTGATCAAAAGCCAGAAAGTGCTGAGACTCAAAAGAGTCATTACAGTAAGACTGTTATCATCTAATTCACAGGCATCAATTTGTAGTCTAGTTATTAGTCCATCTGTTCTACTCTTATTTATCAAGACAGGGAAATATATTCCAATTCCAAATGGTGAGCCTACTGCATTAAACCAATGTTCCATACAAGAAAAGAATGGTTTAAATATTGGGAAAGGAATTTATTCGTGAAGAGGGAGGGGAATGAAAAGAGTTTGAGAAATTTCAGTTGTTTTGCTTACTTAATGCAGGAAAATGTAGCTGACTATGATGTGCAGGAATGTTATTGTGTAAAAGAAAAACGGAAGTTGATGAATGAGATCTAGAAAACCAATGTATTTAACTAACTGTTTTTAAAGTATTAGTGGCTTTCAAAGAAACCCATACCACTGAAGTTAATTTAAGTACATCTGACAGCAATTATGGCCTCATCACCTCTTGAGAGCCCACTATTTTTCTGAGTAAAATTATTACAAATGCACAAAATTTAAAGACCTTTCATTTGGAATTTACTCTAAGTGACCTCTGAAGCTTACACAATCTGTGAAGGCACAGTAAAAGCTGTAGTAAATATGAGCTCAGAAGGCAACTTCTCCTACTAACTGCTTGAAAGAATCCCTAAGGTTTCTACTACAATTTTGTCTGACCTTTAACTAAAGGTCCCTTCTATTGATTGATTTATTTTGCTGGTCCCTTTCCTGGGTGGCTGCAGTAGATGGTAGGACTTAGTTTTACAGTCGTGCATGGTGGAAGTGAGTAGGGTTGAAAGCAGATATCAAGTTGCATATCTTCATATTAAAATAATTTCGAACTAATACTAAATATAATATATAATAATATAATATAAATACAAACTACAGGTATTTTACCTACTTAGCATCACATTTTATAGACCAATAGAGAACATTTAAGTCAACTAAACTACTTCACTGTTTGGTTTGTTTTTTGGTTTAATCACATTTTAACTTTTATACTATACCTTTCTGAGCTCTTGGATCTGGACATAAATTATTTCAATATATGTATTATATTTTATTTAATTTGCCAAGGATAATGCCTCTCTCCACAGGGCTTGTCCATCTGTTCTCAGTGTGACCAGAGAACACTATGTGAAAAGACTGCTGAGCTTTCTGGGGGAAACTAGTTTCATAGGTGCAGGAATATGGCACTTGATCAAAATGCCAAAATTAGTGAAGAATCCTGACAATACATACTGAAAGAATAGCTGTGCTGCAGGATACACCAATGTGCAAGGCTCACATGCAGTTGTACATGTTTGAGCATGCACACAAGGCACATCAAAGTGTTTATATCAGAAGCCTGCTCAATTCAGATATTTTTATTCATATTAATGTAAAAACAATTGAAAACTTAGAACTTTTCTGAAATACATCCCCTATTTTCTAAGCAGTTCAATATATGGCTTTGGAACTTGAGCATGAAAAGCACAGAGTCACACGCTAACCCAGAAGCAAGCAGAAAGAACTAGATAAGTCTGCAACACAGTGATATTGGGCTGGCTTTGTGAAGTCTGCAGGTGGAGAAACAGGAAAAAAAAACCAGCCCAGAGTATAGGAATATTGCACCAGGTTGTTCTTTTATTTACTGAAATTAAACATTAGTAAATCAGAAATACAAAGTGAATTTTGACTTGGACGGGATTATCTCCTGCTGATTGCAACATAAAACAGTCACACTGTTTTATAGCTCAGGTGATCAAAGAAAAACACAAGAACCAGCAGTTATAGTAGAGCATATGCTCTGAGAAGAGAGTCATATAACTGCAACATATGATGTGATGAATCACAGAATCACAGAATGTTAGGGGTTGGAAGGGAGCTAGAAGATCATCTAATTCAACCTCCCTGCCAGAGCAGGGGCACCTAGACCAAGTCACCCAGGTACAGATCCAGGGGGGGCTGGAATGTCTCCAGAGGAGACTCCACAGCCTCCCTGGGCAGCCCCTGCCAGGCTCTGCCACCCTCACTGGGAACAAGTTTTCCCTTGTGTTTCCCCTCAACCTCTTGTGCTCCAACTGACTCCCATTGCCTCTTGTCCTGTCACTGGATGACACTGAGCAGAGTCTGGCTCCATCCTCCCTACACTGCCCTGAACATATTGACAGACACTGCTGAGCTCGCCCCTCAGCCTCCTCTTCTCCAGGCTAAAGATGAGAAAAAGTAAAAACACAATCCTAAATATACACTTCATAGTCTTATCTAAAATATCAATTTTAACTCAGCAAAATCAGTTACAACAATTATACCACTTTCCGTTCTTGCTCTGAGGACATTTGATTTCTATTGAAAATGTAATGTTCAAAGAAAATATTTACCATAAAAAATAGTAATAATGTGATTACTGTCATATTGTTGATTGTAGTAATTTTATGAAAGGACAGGAAGCTGTGTGTTACTTAGAAGTATCTCAAACAGGGAGTGTGTTTTACACATTTGTATGGCATTGTATGTGATGGTATAAAATTTTTACACATATTGATGGTGCTTGTATTCCAAAATTAATCCTATTTAAAACATTATTTAAAATTTTCTTTATCTGCCTTCTTCTAGTTTTAAATGATCTTCATGCTTTTAATTTATTATTATTATTATTACTATTATTATTAGGCAGCTAGCTCAATTCCACAGTTTTTGAATGGAAATAAAGTATATTTACTAGAAAAAAATCTATATTATTGCAGTTACCTTTACAAGAATTAATGCATGCTCTACCATAATGAATTGAGTCATAGCACTAAGTCATGAAGTACAATAATTCTGCCTGTGATTAAAACTGAGTAGAAAACCTAATTATCTCACCTGAAGGGTAAAAAAAAAAAAAAGGCAACACCTTCCATCTATAGAGTTTTAATTCCCTAATTAAAAAATATAGAGGCTTCTAATTTAATCATCAAATGGTACAAGGAAAAACAGATTTGATAGCTTTGGTAATTAACTCTTCATAATTTATTGCTACTGTGTAAAACTATCATTACATTTGAAAGCTTCCTTTGTCATTGTAGGACCAGTAATCAAACAGTACAAGAACTTAGTTAGTCTGTCCAATTAAAAGCATCATATCATGGCTTAATGTCAGAGGGTGGTCTTCATCTACTTAGGAGAAAAATTGGATTTTGACCACATTGTTAAAAGATGTCAGATTCTGACCACAAGAAGGGCCACCCAGCACCCTCTTCTGGCATCAAATTCAATTGAAGTCTGGTTCTCAACAGTGTTTTAAGTCAGCTTTTAAGCCAGCAGTCAGACATGCAGGGTAAACCTTCAGCCCATCTCTCCATTGAACTTTGGCTGAAAAAAAATATTGTCTGCACATGCACACAATATTTAAATTGTGTGCATGTGCAGACACATTTATATGTCAAGCAAACCTTGCAGGGTTCTCATAGTTCCCAGAGACATGTTGTTAAGTTCATCAGTAGGTCCTGTGCGTATTGGATTGTCTGTGATAGAGTTTCTTACGTTTATACACAGCAGGGATCATAAGTAGTAAAAGGAAGTGGGGAAAATAAGTAGAGGCCTTTTTTCTTCCCACATGAAGACAACTCTGCTTATTGTGACATTCTCTAATAGCAGAAAGTGTGGTAAACACCTATTATTGCTGCTTCAAGGAAATCTAACCCTGGTAGAGCAGTGTCTGTAAGGTTAAAATACCTCTTGGCCCATTTCTATCATGGTTTCATAGATAGCACACCAGCTGCTCCAACAGGAAGATGTGCAGAGATGTCAGACCTCTACTGACCTGAATGAGGACATTCAGCAACTCCCCATGACCTTCCATAACCATTCTGCATAACACCACCCTTCCCTCAAGGGTATCATTCTGTACACATGATTATTGAACCAAACTAACATGCTTACATCTTTTCTTCTCTGGTGTAGGGCCTTATATCAAATGAAGTTCATGTGGTGATTTTTTTTTGCCTTTCTTCATATAGAAGTTATAATTTACCTAATTTTATTAGCAGAAAAATAAGACATTAGAATAACCTTTTAGTTTTCACAGAATTGGACATCTGAACTATTTATTTCATACGAGTTATTATGACTTTTTTTTTTAACCTGGCTAATTTAAATTATACAATAATAAAAATCACTGGGATTTTTGAGTGTTTAATCAATTTGTCATATAAATGAACATCAAACTGAATTGTGAATAAAACAATAAAAAATAAAATTCAAAATTCTTACCAAATGAACAAAAGCTTAGTGGAGCACTTAAGCAATTCATTTAGCTCATTAAGACTTCAAGATGAAATTAGTATAGATTTTTCAATAGATATATAGGAATAAGAAACTTATTTACTTTAAAAGGCACACTGTTCATAAGTAAGATTATAAAAGGGTATAAATCAATATAAGACATGCAACTCAAAAAAAGCACCCCAAAGGCATCAAACTCCATTAAGAAATATTATTTTCTTTCCTTCAAAACCTTCTCTCTGTCTACCTGACCTTTAATTTTGAATATGGTCAGATCTGAGTTTTAGAAGAACATGGTGAAAATTTGTAACATGTGGCAAAGCTCCGAGTAGTGACTGTGGAGGAAAAGAACACTCATGTTATAAAACTTCAATCTGAAGAAGCTGGCAAAGGGGGCTTTGTTAGCAGTCAGAAGTACACAGAAGACAGGACCAAGGAACTGGGAAATACTAGCTACTAAGGCAGCTGTTATTGCTGTTATTGAAAGGAATCCAGAACAGTCCAATTATTTATTTATTTTTTAATTTTTGCAAACTCTTCTTTGATCTGATTTTTCAAAAAAAAAAAAAAGTTTCTACAGGAAAATATTATATCTGATATTTTACATTTTACTCTTAGCTGGTAAAAAGAAATTAGTTAAATTTCCAAAAGACAGATGATTTAGGAAACAGTGGCATAAACAACTCCTTAAGACAGGAGAGAAAAATAGTTCCTTAAAACAGCAGAGAAGGTTGTAGATATTGTTGTGTCAAATATTTTCCCTGGATGGTAGGGTTAATGTATAACTATAAATTGTTATATATCATTAAAAAAGATGACTAAAATAACTTAGTCCTTTTAAACATTACGTTTCTTTCTAATACTACCTGAATTTCAAGAAAATGTTTCACTATTAAAGATCTTTGCAGNAAAAAAAAAAAAAAAAAAAAAGAGTGTATAAAAAAAAGAAGGGGGGGGGGAAATATAAGAGATAAAGGAACAGTGATCAGGAATAAATCAGATTAAAAAAAATTATTTTACTTTACAACAGAAAAACTGTCACTGTGGAGAGAGAAAAATAATCAGATATCACATATTTTGTGGAGTTTTATGTACAGTAAACTTCAAAATCATGATCTGGATGAATCTAGGTGTAGAACTGAGGAAAGCAATGTTTCAGGAATGGTCCTTAATGGTTCCTTCTTAACTAGATGGCAAATGGATTTCAGAAGAGTTCTATTCTACATGCATTTGTGTCCTCACACCTATTCTGTATTGTCATTAATTCACTGGGTGGTGAACTCATGAAATGAGGATTACAAATATGTTGAAAAACAGAATTGAACTTGACAAATTGGAGATACATCC
>VYZU01065564.1:1014-18127 GCA_013401355.1 Ceyx cyanopectus | reverse complement strand
GAAGCTGGCAAAGGGGGCTTTGTTAGCAGTCAGAAGTACACAGAAGACAGGACCAAGGAACTGGGAAATACTAGCTACTAAGGCAGCTGTTATTGCTGTTATTGAAAGGAATCCAGAACAGTCCAATTATTTATTTATTTTTTAATTTTTGCAAACTCTTCTTTGATCTGATTTTTCAAAAAAAAAAAAAAGTTTCTACAGGAAAATATTATATCTGATATTTTACATTTTACTCTTAGCTGGTAAAAAGAAATTAGTTAAATTTCCAAAAGACAGATGATTTAGGAAACAGTGGCATAAACAACTCCTTAAGACAGGAGAGAAAAATAGTTCCTTAAAACAGCAGAGAAGAATAGCAGTAAAAGAAACAACACTTAATTAGGCAGGCAGATTTTGTCAAACTAAACAAATTGTGAGTCCACCTTGAGGAGCTGTGGAATAAAGAGCAAGCAGCTCTTTAGCAAAGCACCATTTGGGAAACAACTCTTAAGTCATCCCACTGTGTAGAAGAGATGAGAGTACTAGGAAACGAGCTAAACTATAAGCTTTTTTTGGACCTCATATGCACGAAATAAGCAGAATGTGGAAGCTATATCAGATCATTAAGGATGAAGACAAAAGTAGGTACAAACAAAATCAGAAAAGTGAAATTCCTTTGTAAGAACATTAATAGCATCAGGTAGTTAGGATATGAAAGGACTGCTTTGAGCAGGAGCTTTTTCAGTGTTTTTTATTAAAAATCCCAGGTCTGATAAAGTGGCTATAATAAATAATACAAGGGATAAAAGAGCAAAATCTTGTCCTTGGGTAAGGAAGGAACAAACAAGAGTGCTTAGATACTTTTAATTATTAGAAATCANGGTGTAGAACTGAGGAAAGCAATGTTTCAGGAATGGTCCTTAATGGTTCCTTCTTAACTAGATGGCAAATGGATTTCAGAAGAGTTCTATTCTACATGCATTTGTGTCCTCACACCTATTCTGTATTGTCATTAATTCACTGGGTGGTGAACTCATGAAATGAGGATTACAAATATGTTGAAAAACAGAATTGAACTTGACAAATTGGAGATACATCCTGAAAAATAATTGGATGTTATTTAACAGAGAGAAGTAGAACTTAGACAGTCATCTACATAAATGCACAATCTGAAATAATTGGATGGGAAATCACTCTGAGATGGATATAGTAGTTATCTTAATAAGCAGCAGAATGTAAGTCAATGGAGTTATGCTTTTTCAATCAACCATCTAAACCTTTGATTGCCACACATAAACAAAAGACAAATTAAATAATCTATTGATTTAGACAGCACCAGTTAGGACAAAGTGGAAGAACTTTGTTGCCTACTTGAGGCAATATATTTCAAGAAGGGTAGCCTAAAGAGAATCCAGAGAAGAGGTGCAAATTTGGGAGGTTTTTAAAGCACTATTTATTATAGAAAATTGAATAAATAGATGGATGAGATTAGTCTGAAGGAGCAAAACTAAGATAATATAAGCATTCTTTTAAATAAACACTTTGGGAAAGGGGTAGGAATTAATATAATACTATATTAATGTGAATACAAGAAACAGCAACCAGCTGAAATTATAATGAACATTAATTAACAAAATTCTNGAACAAACAAGAGTGCTTAGATACTTTTAATTATTAGAAATCATCTCAGCATAATGCACTTTGTAACTTAAGGAACTGACTGATGAAACTGTAGTTCTTTGAGAAATTGATAAGGATGGCAAANAAGGGGTAGGAATTAATATAATACTATATTAATGTGAATACAAGAAACAGCAACCAGCTGAAATTATAATGAACATTAATTAACAAAATTCTATTAATAATAGGGCAGTAAGGTAAAGCCTGGGTCACACCTTTTGGGAAAGCAAGCTATGGTATCACCATTGCCAGAGGTGTTTAATAGGCTGCACAGATGTCTCTCAGACTCTACCTAAATATAATTGACCTGCCTTGCAGTAGGTCCATGGACACTGACTGGATAACCTCTTGAATTCCCTTCCAGCAAAACTATGATCTAACCATCTGTAATTCTCACTGCATTGAAATCTGTGCCAAAGCATTTAATAACCCCCTTCTTTTTTTCCCTATTATGACCTCTCACAAGAAAAGCTAATAATAGCTTATTAGCCTGTTTAAAAGGCAAGCAAAGAAATGGAACCTCCTCTCACATACCATTCCAGACAGAACTGATGAGCAGATTTCTGCATGCCTGTACTAAGCCTCCAATGTTAAATGTTAAAAGGTGTGTCTTTTGCTTGGTAGGGCTGTAAATAGTGTTTAGTGTTCAGCATGTAAGTAAATAATATTAAGACCCTCGACATTTCCTCCAGCAGAATCAGAGAGTTAAAAGCACTTTGATTTTACTAAAAGACACCAAGAGATACAAGAGAACATACCTCCCTCTAAAAAAAACCCAAACCCAAACCCATCATCTCCTCTCTCCCCCAGAAAGCAAGAAACAAAAAAAAGACACGTGTGACTCACTGAGTAAACAGTGGTAGCAGTGCCCAGAGCTTTAAGAACCACAACCTGCTGACTGAATTCCACCTTAGGAGTTTAGACTCTACTGTTTGAAGGAAAAACTCAACATTTTTTGTGCCTACTGTCTTAAAGACACATATGTATGTGTATTTATATGCAAACAAAATTACAGATAGTAAGTTTTAACTAAGAAGATAAAGACATCATTAAAACAAACTAAGTTTTCCTTCAATTAATAGCCCAGAAAACATGGAGAAGTTTGCAGACTTTTCACCATCCAAGATAAATCCATCTGATTCTGATGCATCAGGATATGATTCCCCTGTCTCCTATTTCACTCACTAAGATTTTGTATGGTCTCCATTAGGAGATGTCACTTCAAAACTTAGCTAATGTGAGAAATACTGCAGCATATTTCATCAGATATGTTTGTGGTTTATGAGAAATACCTCCAGATCACCTATCTGTCCACATGATTGGAAGATGAATGGTATTTTGATAGGAACTGGGCTACAAATATGAACTCTGAAATGTGCTTCTGTAACTTTAAACCACCGAGTAGTATTTGGCATTTGCATAATACCTTTCCCTTGTAGATTATTAACAATTTCACAAAAGAAGGACACTTTATAAAGTCCAGTAGGTGAGAAAGCTGACTCAGAAAGGAAAAGTAAATAGCTATAAGACACCCTGTGGGTGCAAGTCTAAGCTAAGAAAAACATCTAGGTTTGCTGCATCTCTTTGCCTTAGTTGTTGGAGTATATTGCAGCAGTAGGCACTGCTTAATTGCATAAGCATATTTAAATTATCTGTTTAAAAATAGACTCTTTTTTGGATAATAAGAATCTTTAGCAAAAAGAAAATCACATGGAATTCCAGTCAATACTACTACACTATGCTTTTCAATTAAAATTACAGTAGAATTTCTAAAGTTTTTCTGAAAACTGAAAAGTTTAACTGATTATTAATTTAATTCATACTTGAGTTAGGAACAATTAATATCCTGGTAAGTCTTCCTACTTTTATGGAATATAAGCATTAGAAGGATGGCAACATTCCTACTCTGATTGTTTGTAGTGTTTGGCAGAAGAACGCAAAACACTTTCCTAACCTACAAAGACAGGATACTCAAGGTAGCTAAACAGAGAAGATATTTGAATTTAAGCCAAATTAAATTACAAAAATGGAGGATGAAAGAGAAACTATGTCATGAATCTGTGTTTAATTCATCCAAGATGATTTGTCTTCACCTGAGATTCAGACACTAAAATATGATTATGAACACTTTATCACAAATTATTTTTTTTTTTAATAAGAACTCTGCAGAAATATTATATTCAAAATTTTTTAATCTTCTTCATAGATTGACTTGCAAGGACCAGACGCTGGTTTGTTCCAACCCATAAGGCCTTAGGGTAAAAGATTTTAAATCCAGATATTGAAACTCCTGGTTTTGGCAAATTATATGCTCACATGAAAGCAATTTCATTCACTTGAAAGAAGTTGATATAACATAAGGCACAAGTTAGTATGAAGTTATTCACATTGGGCCCACTTTAAGGGCGTATAGAACTGATTCTGGAGGTTCTGGAACTTGCTTGAATTAATTTTATAAGATAAGGAATTTTGCCTCAAAAAGGACTTTATCCTCCTTTTTATATGCTGTTATGACTCCTTACCTCCCCCTCACCACATTTTTTTTTTGTTAACTTCTTTATGACTGATACAGGGAAAAATTACATTTAACTTATTTTTGGTCCTGTACCAACAAGAGGCTTATTAAAAGAAAAATGTAGAAATCAAAAGCCTTTCCTCTTAATTAAGCCACAGTGGAAATTATAAGTCACTTTCTCTCACATATTCTAATTTTTTCATGCCATAAGCATTATTCTGAATGTAACAGATCAGGCAGTGAGGTGGCCCTATGCAACAATTAGGAAGTGAAATCCACAATAAACAAACTATTTTTTCAGTGGGTTGGGTTTTTTTCTTCAATTGTATTGCATCAGTAATCAGGTTTAATGGGTAGTTGTGGAGGAATGTTAGGTTCATGCTTATTTTCTCATTTTGTTTATGAATAGGAATAGATTCAGATTCCAACAGTTTAAGCTGACCATGTAAATTAATAGAAGAAACTCAAGCTGGAAAAAAAACCAAAACTAGGTAACTGTACACTGCTTTTGTTTCTTAATTTTGAAAAAACAAACAAACAAACAAAAACATAAAACCAACCCTATCTTACAGTTTTTATAATCTTGTAAATTTTTTTTAAATGATTTATAAAAACTTAAAAATGTTTCAGGCTAAAGAAAAAGCTTTATTGCCCATTAATTGTAAGACTTCATGATGAATTTTTCTTCTTATTATTATACATCTAAATAAAAAGTGATTCACATTAT
Organism: Ceyx cyanopectus; assembly: GCA_013401355.1. Taxonomy (NCBI): domain Eukaryota; kingdom Metazoa; phylum Chordata; class Aves; order Coraciiformes; family Alcedinidae; genus Ceyx; species Ceyx cyanopectus. The sequence continues at coordinate 13,226 of VYZU01065564.1, read as the reverse complement.
TTTTCTAAACTACTTAAAGATTATCATTTCAATGACCATAAAATATTAGAAGTGTGAAAACACACTTGTGTTTAATAAGAAAAAACAAAGGGGAACAGCATTGTTTATTGTCAGGATTTTCATTTGAAACAAAATGCAAAAGCCAGCATAGGGTTATACTTTCTGTTGTTCCAGTTAATTTGAATCAAAAATAATTATAGTTATTGAAAGCAGAGAAAGCACATTTCTGAAGAAATAAACTGACGAGTATATCTGTCATGCTAATCACTCATCCCTGTATTAATTGTTTTATTACATCTTTCATGACAATAAATAGAAATAACTCTTGTAATCAAACAGAAAGGTATTTAATATTATTACAGCAACCGGTTAATAACATTTAGCTAATTTATAAAATATAAAATAAATTAATATATTATTAGATTTTTCTTTTAATGAATATTTGAAAGCAATCCCAAGCACATCTGTTTGTTTGGATTTTTTAATGTATATTACTGAAGACCTAAATTGAATGCTGGAACATCTGCAGAGAAACCAGCTAAGAAAGTTCCATCTTCATCACTTTTGCAATATGCATATGAAGAAGTGTTGAATCAGGATAATAAGACCAGAACTATGTCTTTGACTGTTTCAATTTGCTTTTAATCATGTTCAGCCCATTTCTGTATTCACTCCCCATTCACATGATGAGCAGTGACTTTTTTTCACAAGAACTTTATCAGATAAAACAAACAAACAAAAGCAATACCCCCATCCCCCACTGAAAACCAACCAACCAAAACAAACAAACCAGAGACAAAGGCAGATTCTCATCTATTCTTTGCTCTTTTACACCTCTTATGCAGTGCATAAAGGACAGAAAATAGCAGCAGTGGACCAAATGGAAAAGTCCTTCCAAAGCATCTACCAAACTTCACTGCCATATGCAAAGCATCACAGGCTGGGAAAAAAAACAAAACCTCCAGTGGGAGCTCTTCTCCTGGAATTCTTCAGTGTCATATTATCTATTGCAAACTGAAGCTACAAGGCATAAATTAGAGTGCTTGAGAAGCTATTCATATTTATTTTGGGTACAGAGTGAATGCAATCATTCACAAGAAGCAGATACTTGCCACTGGTTCCCAAGAGCTGCACACTTGATTCAAAAAGTAGCTAGGCTGAAGTTCACATTTCACATATTCACATCAGTGGTTGTAGATGTTCACAGGTAAAACCAAAGACAAGTTTTCCTGCAAAGATCATATCTATGAAAGTAACTAACTAAGCCAGGCAAGAATGTGAGCATGCATTTTGCAGTTCAGACCAAGCAGAAGCATGTTGTTGTTTTATGTCAACAGTTAGTGCAGGTGATGGACTGGGAGGTTCTCAAGCTGGGAGCCTCTCAATCTGGGAGACTGAGGTATGGAATTGGTTTACAAAGGTTGCTGCATAAATTAAAGCTAGTCCTCTTTAAACAAACAAAAGCTGTTGAACTTTCTTATTCTTACTTAGAATTTTCTCATTTTGAATTAGGAGAGTTTTCTGACTCATGATTGATTTGGGACAGTAATTTCTATTGGCTTTACAAGATGCAAGAGGTAATACAATTTGGAGAGGAGAGAAATTAAAACCAATGCATTTTATAACCTTATATAGAATAGGACACTGCTCTTCTCAAAACCCTTTTTCAGACTCCTGATACAAAGGCGTCTGATGATTCAGACATGGTTTTCAGCTCTTTGCAACTGAGGCTCTGCATGCTCACACAATTACACACATGAATGTGATAAAGTACAATTTAATCTAAAATCTTCACTCAGTCATTAAATCTTTCAGTACCTTAATATATTCAGGAATGATGCTGTGGGCTAAGGCAGCATAGCCAAGTCACATAGCATTTAAACTACTATAAAATTCCATAATTTTGTTTCAGTCTCTCATCTTGAGAGATTCAGAGAGCTTGTGATTATTGTGTACATGTTCAAAGTATAATTCCAACCAATCTGAATTACTTCACACATATGAAGTACATGGTATAAAATATTCCTAGAAGCAGTTTATAGTGAGGGAATGAAATAAACCTTTGTAAGAAAAAATTGTTAGTAAAGATAATTGAGGATGTGCAGCAATAATAGAAAATCATATGAGCAGTTTTATTTCAGTGTAAGTATTATGTATAGGAAAATAATAATTAATATACATAATATACAAAATATTACATAGCACTTAAAATATGACCATTAATTTGTAAGGAAGAGAAGAGAAAGCACCAGGGAGACCTTATAGCCACCTGTCGGTACCTGAAGGGGCTCCAGGAAGGCTGGAGAGGGGTTGTTTCCAAGGGCCTCTAGTGAAAGGATGAGGGGTAATGGGTTTAAATTAGAGGAGAGTAGGTTTAGACTGGATATCAGGAAGAAGTTATTTACCTTGAGGGTGATAGAACAGTGGCACAGGCTCCCCAGGGAGGTGGTTGAGGCCCCATCCCTGGAGCTATTGCAGGTGAGGTTGGTCAAGGCTCTGAGCGGCCTGGGCTAGTTGAGGGTGTCCCTGCTCCCTGCAGGGGGCTGCACTAGATGACCTTTGGAGGCCCCTTCCAGCCATAAACATTCTGTGATTCTATGATTCTATATCCTTACCTTTCCCCCTCAATTCTTGATTTCTGCAAATGCTGAAGGAGGTAATGGAATACATCCTTCACAGAGATAAACATAAAAATGTGTTCTACCTTTAATTAACATTAAATCATTAAATATATCTGTGCCTTATGGTGTTTTGAATACTGTATACATTTTTTTACAGTCATCAGTGTTCAACTTTAAAACAATTGAGAGAATATAAGCTGGTTTTGATTATATAGAAACACCAGGAAAGTGATAAATCTGAATTAAAAACCCAACAAACCAAACCAAACAAGTTAAAAAAAACAAAACAACAAAACAACTAAACCAAACAAAAAACCCCAAACAAACACACTACCCATCCAAAGTGTATGTTTTTATAAATTGCTGTAAATGTTTTATTTCAGATGTTGAATTATGTTATTTAAAATTATGTAGCTGACAAAATGAATTGTGGTACAAATAATTTAGGACACCACAGTAGAAAGTACAAGATTATAATGTTTTAAATGAGAATCAACATATTAATTTGCTGTACAACAGCTAATTGTTGCCTATTAAAACATTTGCTGATCATTTAGTAGTAGGTTTTTGGTTTTTTTTTAAATTATTCACTATGTGAACTTTAATACAAGGGTGATTAAAGTCAGAGTAACTGTTAATTCAGATTAGATGCTTACTTGAAAGTAATTAAAACAGGGAATTCTACTAGTGTAGATGTGTAAAACTTGATAGATTTCTAATCTTACAGATTTTACAACCTTTCCTCTGAAATTTGAAGTAGATTAGCCACCTCCAGAGAGGCAGCAGAAACCAGTCCACAAGCACGTTGAAACCACATTTAACTACATGGTGTGGTGATTAGTGTTATAATCTCATTCCCTAAATTATTGCTATTTTACAATGTAGTACATAAATTTGGAGGCTCTCACAATGACATATGTTTTGTTCCAAAACAAATTATTTTCAGGAAATGTTTATAAGGTCAGGATAGTTACCCAAATCCTTCCAGTTATTAACTTTATTTTTATTTTTCTGAGCAGAAATAATGGTTCTATAGGATAGGGAATGTGTTAATCTACCTCACAACAACTGAAATTATTTTACTATTAAGAACTTTAATCTAAATGGCTTGGTTTCTCTCTTTCCAATTATACTCCTCACCAACTTTCTTTAAAAATGAATAATGAAATAATGTAAAAACATCCCCCCTGGTCAGAAACTTGCATAATTTCCAGCATAGGCATTTACAGAGGGCAATTATAATACCAAGGTAATTACATACAGAATCATGTGAACTCTGACAATCTACTCAATGGTATTCCCCTGTAGGTTACAGATTAAGCAAATAAAAGTATTTATAAGAACAAAAAGTTTCTTTTGGTATCTGAATCCACTTTGTTTGGATATACTCCTCCTAAAAATTCAGAAATAGTGAGCCATTTCACAAAAGCAGTTTGAGTAAGCACCCTAATAAGTCCAAAATCTCAAAGCATGAAAAAAAACCCCTAACCACAAATCCAAAACCATTGTATAGTCCAGAGTCACATTCTTCTTCCTCAGTCACACAACTGAAAGCATTTCTCAATTAAAAAAGATGAAATGCAGCTTTGGAATCCTGAAACTTATTTATATCCAGTGTCAAAATATTCCTCATTCTAGGCTGACCAGGATTTTGGCAAAGGGAACATTGACTATTTTTCAGCAAAATAAAGTTAATAGCACTCAAAAAAAAACAACCAAAACAAACCAACAACTGAAATGTCACTGTGCCATATAACAAGTTGTCCTTACAAATTCTGTTTGGAAAAGTGCTGTCTATCAGAGAAAACTAAAGTGTTTAAAACATTTTAGTGAGCCATACAGAGATGTATTTACTGTGACAGTGAATAAGCAAACAACTACAGTTTTTGCTAAGATTCAACATAACCATAATCTCAAGATAGGGTCCATGTTTTGTACCTACTGCCACATTCAGACATATTACAAATAAGGATGTAAAATTATAGCATAAAAATTAGTGTAATTGACAGAGGGCTAGAAAAGGTAAACAACAAACAAACAACCCCGCAAAAAAAAACCAAACAAACAAAAACACCAACAAGCAAGCATAGCAAATGTCAGATCTTATATATTAAATCTTGCATTTCATTTACAACATTTTATTATTCTGTTGATATTTCCTATCCCTCACTATGACCCATGCACCTGTAAATCNTGTAGTACATAAATTTGGAGGCTCTCACAATGACATATGTTTTGTTCCAAAACAAATTATTTTCAGGAAATGTTTATAAGGTCAGGATAGTTACCCAAATCCTTCCAGTTATTAACTTTATTTTTATTTTTCTGAGCAGAAATAATGGTTCTATAGGATAGGGAATGTGTTAATCTACCTCACAACAACTGAAATTATTTTACTATTAAGAACTTTAATCTAAATGGCTTGGTTTCTCTCTTTCCAATTATACTCCTCACCAACTTTCTTTAAAAATGAATAATGAAATAATGTAAAAACATCCCCCCTGGTCAGAAACTTGCATAATTTCCAGCATAGGCATTTACAGAGGGCAATTATAATACCAAGGTAATTACATACAGAATCATGTGAACTCTGACAATCTACTCAATGGTATTCCCCTGTAGGTTACAGATTAAGCAAATAAAAGTATTTATAAGAACAAAAAGTTTCTTTTGGTATCTGAATCCACTTTGTTTGGATATACTCCTCCTAAAAATTCAGAAATAGTGAGCCATTTCACAAAAGCAGTTTGAGTAAGCACCCTAATAAGTCCAAAATCTCAAAGCATGAAAAAAAACCCCTAACCACAAATCCAAAACCATTGTATAGTCCAGAGTCACATTCTTCTTCCTCAGTCACACAACTGAAAGCATTTCTCAATTAAAAAAGATGAAATGCAGCTTTGGAATCCTGAAACTTATTTATATCCAGTGTCAAAATATTCCTCATTCTAGGCTGACCAGGATTTTGGCAAAGGGAACATTGACTATTTTTCAGCAAAATAAAGTTAATAGCACTCAAAAAAAAACAACCAAAACAAACCAACAACTGAAATGTCACTGTGCCATATAACAAGTTGTCCTTACAAATTCTGTTTGGAAAAGTGCTGTCTATCAGAGAAAACTAAAGTGTTTAAAACATTTTAGTGAGCCATACAGAGATGTATTTACTGTGACAGTGAATAAGCAAACAACTACAGTTTTTGCTAAGATTCAACATAACCATAATCTCAAGATAGGGTCCATGTTTTGTACCTACTGCCACATTCAGACATATTACAAATAAGGATGTAAAATTATAGCATAAAAATTAGTGTAATTGACAGAGGGCTAGAAAAGGTAAACAACAAACAAACAACCCCGCAAAAAAAAACCAAACAAACAAAAACACCAACAAGCAAGCATAGCAAATGTCAGATCTTATATATTAAATCTTGCATTTCATTTACAACATTTTATTATTCTGTTGATATTTCCTATCCCTCACTATGACCCATGCACCTGTAAATCTTATCTATTTTTAGACATGCATGATGCTCTTGAATTTATACAGTTTATAGTTTCATTGCATATAATCTTAAATCTTGAAAGATCACTTTGATATTTAGTTTGTCATGTCACTGTGTGTGGCAAATGTCCAGCAATTGCAGCTAAGCTCAGTGGGGATGTAATAGACAGCAATAGTGTGAAAAATTGTGCAAGTTATAAATTAGGATACTTGGAGTTACTGATATAAAAAAATAATATAACCCATAAGCTGAAGAAAATGCAGCATTGGATCTTACCTGTGCTGTTCCAGACATAAACAAAGCAATTATAGTCATTAGCCAGTGAAACCAACTTCTACAAATAGAAAAGCACCTCATGATATGTGGTAGGGTTGTTGAAAATACAGGGAAGCCCACAGAAAATGGAGATGGAGAACAACTGGAAGTATAAGAGTGTTCAGCTGATTTGATATTATATAAAGCACAGGGCAAATAAATGTGTTCCTAAGCTGAAATCAAATATTGAACTTCAACAATGACTGTTGAAGTGCCTTGTGAACATTTTGCTCATCACAATCCAAGTAAAAGCAGCTTTTAGTAACACAATTGTCTTTACAAGTGAAGTCTTCTACAAAACTTCGGTTTAATACACTAAAATAGCAATATTGTGCCATGTTTTTTCATGATTGATGAGGCATTCTAAACTACTTTTGCATTTAATCTATCAACTTTTGTTTAAACTTATGAAGATATATAGTATTACACATGCATATCTCAATACAAAATTAAATTGGAGGCATACTCCAATATATTTCAAAATTTCACACTTAATTAGGCTTTTTGATAAATTATAGCTCTTTTTAACTCTCAGTGGATGAAACCCCGCATTTTTCATCAGAAGCTGTCATTTTAACAGACAGCAAGGCAGACCAACTGGCTGGGAAAAGCATTATTTCCAATGGAAGCAAGTGTAAAAAACCACTGGATTGTAAATTCTGTTTCAAATCCTGTGTCCTGGATAGAAATCACTAAAAGCATTAAAGGTACTTTAAATAGATAATATTCTTCAACACAGTTTACAACAAATTGCTATATCAACTGCCTGTAAATCAGACATTCAATGTATGATTCTTTTCCCATACATGCTGATAGTTTGGTATTTTACTGGTTTCTCTTACCTCCTTGTTAGCAAAAAGAGTTTTCTGAACATCGTTCATATACAGACAAGTTAACACTTCCTGTTATTTTTTAATTATGTCCACGTACAGCCCCTATCCATTAACATACATGAGTCTGTTTCTATTCATGCAAATACAATTATCTGTCATTCTGGTTCAGGCCCTAAAGCATTGCTTTTACTTCAGTTTCCCACTGATCAAAGAATGCATGATGAGTGGGATGAGCAGAGACCTTGAAAATAGAACATTTACTGGCTTTTGTTTGTCTACAAAGAGATTAAATGTTCAACATTAAAGGTAAGGCCATTGGAGAATGGCATACAGGGTGCTAAATAAATACAAGGCATGTTTGAGTTTGTTCCCTTGTGTCCTCTTTACTCCCACCTCCTGAACTATTCCCAAATAGTTCTCTGCAGCAAATTGTCTCTGCTAACATATTTCGCTTTCTCTTGACTGACATGGCAGCACTCCAGTATTTATTTGGTCATTCTCCACTAATGTACAACATCTTCTGTACTAAAGACTTTGAAGACTAGAGATTGGTTTCAGACAGCACCACGACACATACAGTAAGTTTCCAAGGATCTCCCAAGACACAATCTGAGATCTTGGTTTATTCAAGGCATTGCAAATGAATAAAGTTCATTATGTCACAGTCTATTTGAGCTTCAATCAAACTTGGATCTGTGGATATTCTTGGCTCAGGACTAGTGCATAGAGCAACAGCAGCTATCTTTTCCCATCAGGAGGGAAGTAATCATTACAGTAACTCATTTGCACTCGGGACTTTTTAAAATTNAAGTCATAATGACTGTCAGATATGGCACCATTCCTCTTGATGGTTTGATATATTTCTCAAATACATATACAGACATGGAGGTAATTAAACTCATGTATCCCCACTATTCTTCTTCTCTGCTTTCAGACAACCCCATCTTCCCCTTCCCTTTGCAAGTAACGACATCTGAGTTTACAGAGTTCTGCTCAGCAATTGCAGCTAAGCTCAGTGGGGATGTAATAGACAGCAATAGTGTGAAAAATTGTGCAAGTTATAAATTAGGATACTTGGAGTTACTGATATAAAAAAATAATATAACCCATAAGCTGAAGAAAATGCAGCATTGGATCTTACCTGTGCTGTTCCAGACATAAACAAAGCAATTATAGTCATTAGCCAGTGAAACCAACTTCTACAAATAGAAAAGCACCTCATGATATGTGGTAGGGTTGTTGAAAATACAGGGAAGCCCACAGAAAATGGAGATGGAGAACAACTGGAAGTATAAGAGTGTTCAGCTGATTTGATATTATATAAAGCACAGGGCAAATAAATGTGTTCCTAAGCTGAAATCAAATATTGAACTTCAACAATGACTGTTGAAGTGCCTTGTGAACATTTTGCTCATCACAATCCAAGTAAAAGCAGCTTTTAGTAACACAATTGTCTTTACAAGTGAAGTCTTCTACAAAACTTCGGTTTAATACACTAAAATAGCAATATTGTGCCATGTTTTTTCATGATTGATGAGGCATTCTAAACTACTTTTGCATTTAATCTATCAACTTTTGTTTAAACTTATGAAGATATATAGTATTACACATGCATATCTCAATACAAAATTAAATTGGAGGCATACTCCAATATATTTCAAAATTTCACACTTAATTAGGCTTTTTGATAAATTATAGCTCTTTTTAACTCTCAGTGGATGAAACCCCGCATTTTTCATCAGAAGCTGTCATTTTAACAGACAGCAAGGCAGACCAACTGGCTGGGAAAAGCATTATTTCCAATGGAAGCAAGTGTAAAAAACCACTGGATTGTAAATTCTGTTTCAAATCCTGTGTCCTGGATAGAAATCACTAAAAGCATTAAAGGTACTTTAAATAGATAATATTCTTCAACACAGTTTACAACAAATTGCTATATCAACTGCCTGTAAATCAGACATTCAATGTATGATTCTTTTCCCATACATGCTGATAGTTTGGTATTTTACTGGTTTCTCTTACCTCCTTGTTAGCAAAAAGAGTTTTCTGAACATCGTTCATATACAGACAAGTTAACACTTCCTGTTATTTTTTAATTATGTCCACGTACAGCCCCTATCCATTAACATACATGAGTCTGTTTCTATTCATGCAAATACAATTATCTGTCATTCTGGTTCAGGCCCTAAAGCATTGCTTTTACTTCAGTTTCCCACTGATCAAAGAATGCATGATGAGTGGGATGAGCAGAGACCTTGAAAATAGAACATTTACTGGCTTTTGTTTGTCTACAAAGAGATTAAATGTTCAACATTAAAGGTAAGGCCATTGGAGAATGGCATACAGGGTGCTAAATAAATACAAGGCATGTTTGAGTTTGTTCCCTTGTGTCCTCTTTACTCCCACCTCCTGAACTATTCCCAAATAGTTCTCTGCAGCAAATTGTCTCTGCTAACATATTTCGCTTTCTCTTGACTGACATGGCAGCACTCCAGTATTTATTTGGTCATTCTCCACTAATGTACAACATCTTCTGTACTAAAGACTTTGAAGACTAGAGATTGGTTTCAGACAGCACCACGACACATACAGTAAGTTTCCAAGGATCTCCCAAGACACAATCTGAGATCTTGGTTTATTCAAGGCATTGCAAATGAATAAAGTTCATTATGTCACAGTCTATTTGAGCTTCAATCAAACTTGGATCTGTGGATATTCTTGGCTCAGGACTAGTGCATAGAGCAACAGCAGCTATCTTTTCCCATCAGGAGGGAAGTAATCATTACAGTAACTCATTTGCACTCGGGACTTTTTAAAATTTCAATATGAATGTGAATCTAATTAGAGGCCCAACACTGATATTCTCCTGTGTTAACATATACACACATTGCTCTGACATAGTTGTATTAAAAAAAAAAAGTTTAAATGAGTGATGCAAGAACATCAGAAGCCTTGGGGTTTGGAAAAACTTCAAAAAGACAGTGGAGACATACACATTTAAAGAAAGAAACAAAGAGCAACCCACAACATCCTATGATCTTCCCTCCCAACCCAGATGTTTACCACCAGAGAGCTTCTAATCTCTATCATCCTCCAAATGGGGATGATCCAAAGCTGTTCCTTTGTAGAAAGAAGTTCCAGTACAGAAGCTTTTTATACTTCTCTTGTCTGCCTAACCTCGTCTCTTTCTTTCAGTCATTGCTCCTCAAGATGTAACAGCTCTGTTCCATCACTGTTCTTTAAGAACAGAGTCTTCTTTCTTTAAGGGACTCTGTTCTTTAAGAACCTGAGTCTTCTGCAGGCCGAACAACCCCAGTTCCCTTAGTCTCTCCTCGTAAGACTTTCCCTTCAGTCCCTTCACCAGTCTTATTGCTCTCCTGTGGACTTGCTCCAGCAACTTTTTTGACCTTCAGGGCCCAGAACTGCACACAGTACTCAGGGTGAGGCCTCACCAGTGCTGAGGACAGGGGGACAATTATATACCTAGTCCTTCTTACCACACTATTCCTGAAACAATCCAAGATCCCATTGGCCTTCCATGCCACTCGGGCACACTGTTGACTTTTGTTCAGCTGGCTCTCAACCAGTAATCCCAGGTCTCTCTCAGCCAGGCTGCTTTCCAGCCACTCACCCCCCATTATGTAGCTCTGCAGGGGGTTATTGTGGCCAAAGTGTAGGGCCTGGCACTTGGCCATGTTGAACTTCATCCCATTGGCCTCAGCCCATCAACTCAGTCTGTCCATAGGGACAGCTGCTCCTGTACCTTCAGAATTGCATTCTTGAAGTAAACCCAGCCTTCCTAAGCCCCTTTATTTATGAGGGCTGCTTCCCAAGGAATTCTCTGAACCAGTGTCCTGAATAGTTCAAAGTCAGCCCTCCAGAAGCCCAAGGTAGAGGTCTTGCTGACAGTCCTCCTAGCTTCACCACATACTGATACTCTATGATATCATGGTTGCGGTGGCCCAGATGACATCCAGCTGCCACATCTTCTACCAGCCCTTCCCTGATCGTAAACAGTAGGACTATGAGGACACTACCCCCTGTAGGCTCACTTACCTACTAGCTGCAACAGAAAGTTGTCATCCACACAGATTGCCCTATGGATTGGGTCAACCCGACAGATAGGGCCCTCCATTCCTCTGAGGAAGGAGTCACCAATGACAACTACTCCTCTCATTTTCTTGACAGAATAAGTTGTCATGAGTTGGCTGTCTTGCCTTGTTAATTCTCTCTCTATTCAGCATCTCTAAGAGATACAAAGCTAAAATAGAGCAGAGGTTTAAGTTGAATTTTGCTTTTAGGTTTGTTAAATTTGACAGTAATGGCAAACTCTATTTATAATTTAGGTGTGCAGAAATAAAAGCAGACTTTGACTACTGTGGGGCAAATGGCACTCCTGGACCCACAATTTGTTTTATGTGTATCCATAGCATCTCCACTCTGGCTGCACATCAGTTTAGGAACTGAAACAAGTGAGAAAAGATGAAAGAAATATGTGACTGTAGAGAAATTGTCAGAGCCTTCTCATTTTCATCTCTATCTAATGGTAATGCCTATAGTGTGGCACATTCTTACAAATGTCTTTATTTAGGTATAGAAGCACACAAAAATGTCCGTGTACTCTCTTCCACAGGAGTCTTGGTTGATGTATGCAACTGCAACCCAAGTTAGTAACTTTTCAAAATTGTAATTGTATGTAAGAGGGCTGTTGCAGTGAGTATATCATTAAAACCAGACTAAAATAGTAGCAGAACAGCTAACACAGAAAATTTTGTGTTGTAAAATTAGCCTATCCATTTTCACAATATATAATCATGCATAAGAGAAGGTTTCTTGTAAGAATGTAGAATGACTCAGTGTTAAATTATATGATGGCTGAAACCATTTAGGACTGTTCAGAATCTAAAACATAAAAATTAGATCTGAAAAAAAAAAAA
>VYZU01065563.1:130657-142936 GCA_013401355.1 Ceyx cyanopectus | reverse complement strand
TATTTTATTTTATTTCTATCATATTAAAAATGTCACTCAGAGATGATGTGTCCCAGCACAGGAGTGGGATACAGACCATTGTTTCCATGTTGGGGATGGAGATACGGGGAATGCAAAGCTTATCATTTGCTAGTTCATTATCAAAATCACTATTTGCATTGGATATTTGGCAAAGCAGCTCTTCCCTGTCTGCAGCTCTTCCCTGTCCACAGCTCTTTTTGTTTGTCTCCCTCCTCACAGGAGTGGAGGGAAACAGAAATTCTCCACTTCTTTGTGAATGTGGAAGAGAGATGGGTTAGTGCCATGTGTTATCTTATGAACATTGAGTCCTGGTCCTAACCTTACAATGATGCTGTTGTGTACTGTTTTTGTGTATCTTCAAAGATTTTACTTCTCCTTTAGCATTTAATTTCTAATAATTCCTAGATTAAAGGAATATTTTAAGGGGAGGGAGTACACACTGTTTTTTAAGTACTGAATTGCTTATTACTGTAAGCTGCATCACCCTGGAGTTGTTTCATTCCCAAGGACTCCTTTCCATCCAAGAAAACTGGAACAGAACAAGGAGCCTCAGAGCTTGTCTCATTTGAAAGCCCTCCAGATTTCTGGAGTGCTGTCACTGTCATTGCAGCAGCATTGCAGTCAGGTACCATGGTGATCTTAAACACTGTCACTGCCTGCATGTACTTGTCAAGGGAACAAACCTTTATAAGTTACTTGGGGTTTTTTATTGCTTTGATTCCAAGATGATTAAACAACAGGCATATCTAATTCCCACTTCAGTGTCAATGCTATTTACCTTCGAATAAACTCAATTTTATTGACTTGCTTAGTGCTTATCAGTGCCTTAGTCCTTTGTACTGCTTTAGCTTCAGGAGAGCAGCTTCTGACAGGGGAAGCTGCCAGTGTGGAAGTGCTGTGCTCTGAAAGACAAATGGATCCCTGTTTCTAGGAACGTGTTTGAAATGAACACTGGCAAGGAACTCTTTCATATTTCTACTTTGAAAGTGGAAATATAAAACGATGTGTTACTTTCCTAACTTTCCTAGCTCTTAATTTATTCAGGAAGCAATTCTTAATGGTCTTGTTCTGCAGCCTGAAACAGAATTTTCTAAAACATTGGAAAATATATTGTATAAAGACCTTAAGGCCATGGCTTCAGGCATGAGAGCAGAACCAACTCAGAACTGTGTTTAGGCATTGCTGCTGGCACCATGGTTTGTATAATTTTCCTTGCTGTGTGGCAAAACCTCTTGTGATTCCAGAATCATGTTGGACTTAGAGGCACTACAGCATCCTTCTACTCCTTATGAGGTAGGACAGTGCTTAGTGCCATGATGTAGCTGATATTATCCTGGAAAAATCTGCCACGTGGGTTAAGATTGAGTTGTGTCATGCTTGAGCAACGCATAATAAGGTACCACAGCTGAGAGGTTTTAGTCTCCTCTCCCCTGCTCTGCTTCTTTCCTGTTTCAGAAAGTGACTAGCCTGCTTTATTGAGTTGCTTTCTGGCCAGGTTAGTAGACAAAATTGTCTCACAGAAGACTCCAGTGATTGCCAGTGCTGGTTTAGGGGTATGGTGCTGGAACGGGAGAGAGGACCTTTGGCTGTACTTCGAAGAGGCTCTGCTAGCAACTTGTTCTGAGTGATGGTGAGTATGAGCTGGCTGTGATGGTTCTGATTCTGAAGGATTTATCCTGTTTCTGAACCAGCTGTAATTAGTAGTTCTTCCTAACTTGAAACATACTTTGTTTTCAACAATCAAAATAAGCTAGAGATTTATTTTGCGGGGCTGTTAAGTTTGGTGAAGTCAACCAACAAGTTAATGAGAACTTAAACAATAAGCATACCATACATAATTTTTTTTTTCCTCCTATTCAATGGGTCATATAAGGACCAAGTGGCCAGAAGCACTAAGAACTAATTTACTGTACACTGCAAAGCTTGGGGGGCTGGGGGAAACATAGTCTGTTGAATGGGGTAGCTTTCTTCCAGGAGAACTCTTAATAATATAAACACTGAAACACAGAAAAAATGGTTCTGTTACATCTAAATAACTTGTCATGTTGGCTTGGCAAAAGCCAGTTTTGAGTATTTAAAGTAAGAGGGGCCTTTTAATTATTTTTGAGAGGGTTATTTATTTCTAGTCTCAGAATCTGAGCTTCAAAATAGGATTTTTTTTCTCCTGCTTCAGAAAGAAAGCTACAGTCTTGTTGCCATGGGCTTGATGAATACAATTCTATTGAATTTCACAGAAAGGACCCTGTTTTGCTGTGGATTTATGAGGAGCTTTGAATAGTGAAGCTGTCATATTAGCAGTAATTAGATTTAGAAATTAAGAATGATATATATTTTTTAAAAAAATAAAAATAATCTGCCAGGAGTATATGGAGCTGACTGAATATAGAAATATGAAAGATGGAGTGAACCATCAGCTAAAACACTTTTCCAACAGAGAAAAACTACTAATCATGAATGAAAGCAGACGTTTTATCCTGCTGTTTGTACCAGACTCACAGGTTCACATGCTTTTCCCAGGGCTGATGCCATGCATTAAGCAACTCCCACGGAGAAAACACAAAGAGTTTGTCCCCCTGTTCTGTTGGGCTGGTTGCTGAATACAACATGAAGACCAGAGCATTTCAAAATTAAAAATATGAGAGATGTTGAGTTCATAGCAAAATAGCCTCCCATAATGGAGAATTTAGATGTTGACAGCCCTGCTGAGTCATTCCTCCTACAGAGCTCTGCCAGAGTATGCAACACCTACCTGGGGTCAGGCTTCCCAAGGTTTTTGTTTTCATTCATCTAAAGCTCCATCTCTAAGGCTGTCCTTGTTTTTTTGTACAGTCTACAGTGAGAGAAGAGGCTCTAGGTCATGAATTACGGGTCCATTTTACTAATGACATGTATTTCACTGAGGACCTAACTGAAATCTGGCCATTTCACTGTCTCAAAGAGATGTTGTTACAGCAGGAATTTGGAAAATACTTCAGTTATTTATTTACTTCTGCAAGGACTTCAATTCTAACTTTTCTCTGTGATGCTCGTCCTCCCTGGTGTGGCTTCATTACACTGCCTGCCTGTTTTCCTGCTACCCAGGGGCTTGAGTTAGTATCTGAAAATGTGAATTATACTTAAATGAATTACTTGGGTTTTAGTTTGTTCCCCCTCCTGCCAGCAGCTGAAGGAGAGGATTTGTTTTCAAAGTATGGTGCCAGAATGTCAGTGAAATTTCTGATGGACACTGTTCTCCTGAGGTGTGACAGTGCTTCGTTCTTCTTCAGCTTGGCTGAACCCACAGTAGTCTTCCATCTGCAAGCAATATGGAATTTTTTTCTCTTGATAGACTTACAGATCTCTTGGCTATTCCTTAAAGTTTGTTGATATTGGGAACAGTTTCATGAAGCTTGTGTCCAGGGTGCCAGATAGAACCTTGGAAAAGGTCTTTTTTTCTGGGTGCATACAAAGTAAAAATGACCTGATGGTCTGTCTGAATGAAAACAGTGAAAAAAACCAACAACTTAAAAAAAAATTCAAACAACTTCCTCCCAGAAATGCAAGATGACAGATGAAAAGATTCATTCCCTACTTAATCTTTGGGGCCAAGGTTGCTTCTGAACTGTATGTGAGTCTCGTCTCTGTAGGTTCCTTGTGCAGTCAGTGGAAGGAGAGGCTTCTCCAGGGAGTGCCTCAGGGTTGATTTGGAGAGCACATTTACCCAGATGAGGACTACCTTAGATACCTGGACCTGATGTAAATACTCCACAGTGTGGTTTATTGTGCAGATATTTGTAAAAGGCTGATTGATGGTTGTTCAGCTAGCTTCTCAAAAAGCCATCTTCCAAGTTCAACTGATGCAGTAAAGAGGTTTCTTTGTGATACTAATACGTGTTTGCCATCTGTCCTCAGTGAAGAAGGTCACTTGTCTTCTTTTCCTATCCTGCTGCTTCTTCATCTTGCCTCCCTCCAAAATCACACACAGTCGTGCTTTGAGTGGCAGCACTTTGCCGTGGCTTTTTGGTAGGTCACTGTTTCCTCCTGTGCCAAGCCATGTTACTTTGTCTTTTAGTTTTACACTTGGACTTCTCAATCAGATTTTAAAACAAGATGGAAATTAAAGATGAGTGCAATTTTGTGATAAAGGTTATGTGTTTGTAGAAGTTGTAATAAAAATAACTACTCTGGTTAAAAAAAAAAAAGAGGGAATTTGTATAGAATTGTAATACACAAATTGATCAGCTCATATCAACAGAAGTATCTCTGTGTGGCTGCAAGTAGTTTTCTAAACCGAAACCAGAAAAAGCCGTTGAGGTGATGGCCAGTAGCTGAACAGTGCAGCCCAACAGGGATGAGGGAAGCATTTGGCTTTGGGACAGGGAGAGCTGCAGTTCACAGCGTCTGTTCTTGAAAGCTTTGGATTGGTTTCTGTTCTCCTCAGCATGCGGAAAGCTTTGTTTTTGTAGTGTTCCTGGAGAATGACTAAAAAGCAAGGTTAAATTCTTGTCATCAGGACAAGTTCATTGTGTTTGACCTGGGGAGGGTGGCGTGGGGAGAGTCTTTTGTTCTTATCTCTAAAATACATTTTAAATGAAAACTAAAGAAAAACAATAAACAATGAAGGAGACAGAGCTATTTCTGTCATTTGATATTCTACTTTCTGTCCCGTGTACACACTGTCATTTATCATAGTGTTTGCACTTGCTTAAGGTTAGTTCAATGCCAGGCATAAAATATTTATGAATTAACTCTGCAAAGTGATTTTTTGCAGAGGTGTGTAATGTGTGAGCAAAGCCCCAGAGAGAGGCAATGCCCTTTACCCTGGCACTGTGGTAGCTGTGCAGCTTGGCTTCAGAGCAGTCTTTCTATCAGGGAAGGGGAGGTTTTCCTACAAAATTCATCTTCTCTCACGTTGGCTTGCTCGGTGGCTGGTGAAAGAAGAGTAGCAGGGGAGAACATCTCATGAAGAAGTGGAACAGCATCCCCTTTATTTCAGTGTTTAAATTTAGTACCGTTTGGCTTTGCTACATGAAGATCATGAGCCTGATGCCTACAACTTAGCTTGCCTTAATGCTTTATTTATTCACATCGCTGTTTGGCTTCTTCATGTGGGAAGGATCAGGTCTTCTGTTGTTTTCTGGGTACTGAATTGCAGTCCTTGTTGTCGTGGCTGATTATAAAGTCGCATCTCCCAAGAAAGACGTTTTTGTCTGGTGAAGTGCGGGAGGCTGAACCCTTGAGAGCAGTGCTGCCTGCCCAGCTGGGCAGCAGTTGGAGACACTTGGGTTTTCACTGCTTTGCCTGCTGGTCTGCAGTGGTATCTGGTGGGGGCTGTTTCAGCCACTTCTTGCTAATTTAACTATCAAGATGCTTATGCCTGTTTGTTTGTTTACAAATGGGTCACTGAAAAAGGTTTTGGGGCAGGGTATGTTTTCCCAGGGAAAGGGAATCTTTTTTTTCCAAGGCATTGTCCACCACAGTGTTGCATCAGAGCTTCGTGCAGGCAGTTGCCACCCACAGCATCCCACAGCCATAGTATATCTAAGACAACCTAAAAATAACGAGGGCCATTTTGTGACCTGGAGCTGTCCTCAGAGCATGAACCAGCCCAGCTCCTCATCCTGGTGTCAGGGCCCTAGGCACATTTCCAGCTTCCACTGCTGAGGGAGGAATGTTCACATCTCCTGCTGTATATATAAACATAATTAGGTCAGACTTTGTTTTTTGGAAAACAAACATAGTGTGGTGAGGCTTTTATTGGCAATTACATGTTTGCTTTTCCCTCATGAAGTTACTTGGATATCAGCACAGTCCCTTGGTTTAAGAAAGAAGTTTATTGGGGAGACACAGCATATTGCCATATTCTGAAATTACCTCAGACTCACCTCTGCATCAGATGTTGCCTCTTCATGAAAAATAGAAAATATCTTTGCAAGATTGCAACCTGTGCCACTTTGACGATGCTTTTTCCTGTCAGGCTGGGTTTCAGTCTCCCATGTGCATTTTCTTGCACTGCTGGTTAGCAACTAAGTCTCTGAGATTTTTATGTTATAAAGCTCTTTCCATCAGTGTCCTGGGGTGGTGGTGTTGTTTATGAACAACTGAAAAGGTGAGGTGAGTTGCAACTTCTCATATCATATCATATCATATCCAGTCTTTTTGTGTTTTTAGAATGCTGATGAGAAAAAGAAATACGGGGTATTTTGATTTTTCTATCTAACTACTTAAGCAATTAGTTAGTAACTGTTTTGGAAAGTTTCCATCACAGACCTGATGTGAAGTTAGTGGTGAGCGTTAAAGATTACAAATTATTTTTAGCTTGATGTGTTTATAGACACTGGCCTTGTTGCACAAGGGCTGTTCCATTTTGGACCAGTGGTTTCAAGCAGCTCAGCCTGCCAGCATCAAAACCTGGCCCGTTTGAAAAGACGTGAGGTGTCCATCACCCATCCCTGAGGTGGTACAAGCTTTATTTTCCAGGAAGGCTTCTTAATACATTTGGGGACCCTTCAGTCATGTGTTAAGTTTCCTGTAGCTTGCTTGCCACAATCCTGAATGTCTGATAATCTCAAACAAGTCTTCCTTCCCACTTACTCTGTTTAATAACATGCTATCAGTAAGATGGGCTTAATTTTTATTTACTCACTGTGAATGCTTTATAAAATTAATCTTTTCTTGAAGAAGTGAAAGTTCAGGATCAAGTCAAGGTGCTAAATCACATGGAAACACTGGCTGTGGACTTGTTAGCTTCATTGCATATTCCCAGCACGTGTTGAACACACATTTTGAGTATAAGAAAGAGTATAAGTATTTTTGAGTATAATACAACACAAACCACCAATGCAGTCTAAGCATATAGGTAATATTTTTATTCAAGTACAATAATGAATACTTTTGTCTACAGAGCAGTTGTAGGGTCCAGCAAAAGCTGTATAGCTCCATATTAACACCCCCTATAACAAAACTTACTGTGACATATTTGACATGAATTAACCATCAGGTTTCATTACCAATAAATATCCTGATGGTGGAAGAGGGAATTTTTGAAACATGGAACTTGAACAATTAACAACACTTCAGAGAAAAGCAGATTTTTCAAGCTTGTTTTAAGGACAAGATGTTTTTAGAGCTTTATAAACATCATGAGTTAACAGAAGTGTTTTGAAACTCTCTCCAACAGGAACAGGATTGTTTTACCAGCAGTTACAAAGAACTTTGTTTTGTAAGTCAGAATCTGTGTTTAGTTACTCTGTTTTTGTGGATCACAGTTGTGAGAAGATTCAGGTGGCAAGGGAAGCTGCTAAAACAAATGCACCCAGGGAGCAAAATTGTAGGGCTGTGCAGATGTATTGTGCCTTTTTTTCACATTGATTGTCCAATATAACTTTGCTTTTCATATTACAGAGTATTGATAGTTTTACATATTTGCTAATGATACAACAGCTCATCTGCATTTAACAGCTTGAATAGAATAACCCAACCCAGATGCACCATCAGTCTCGATTAAACATAATGAGCCTTTCATTAGCAGATCCCATAGACCACAATTTCCTAACTTTTTTAGAACAAACATCTTGACAGGCAACAATAAACAGAGTTATAAAAAAGAAGCATAGAAGCTTTCTGGTGATGCTAATCTCTAATGTGCCGAAGGATCAGAAGGGCCCAAGCCAGTAGATTGCAGCCCAAGTATGCTCACTAAACAACCCTGGGGTTTCTCATCTTCCTTACCCATACACACTGAGACTCCCAGTTTATATTTCATGGGTGAGTTTACTACAAACCTCTTGAAAGTCAGCACATCGAGTCCTATATTGATTAGGATTTTCAGTGCCTTCCTCTGTCTGTCAGTCTTCAACCATTATATTTTCCAAGATGTGCAAGTAATGAGTGTACTGTTTTTTCCAAGAAAGAAAGAAAAAAAACTGATTTAAGAAAAACAAGGTTTTGTAGCTTAAAAAAAAAAGAAGTCAATTATTGCTAATGAAGCCTTCAAATGAGAGCAAAATGCATCGGATCAAAGCACTTTCACATCAGCATAGGGCATTACACTGACATTTTCTTACTCTACTGAGAATCTTCAAGCCTTGAATTAACGAAGATTGTGGATGTAATAGCAGGAGTTTGTACTCTCTGGGTTGGACTGTATTTTAGTTTTCTGCCTGATAATGGATGTGGAAAGAGTGCTTTGGTTGGAGCTCATAATTTTAAAAGCATGCCCTGCAAGAACTGAAAACCAGGAGAAAGCCCTTTGTCAGGCCAGATGCTTTCCTCACAAGTGCTTAATTGATGCTCACATGCACCCATAGGCATTCCTTTAAAAGGAAAAAAAGAAATAGTGAAATATAGGTGAAAAGGACTTAAAATTCCTTCAGGCTCCTGGAGGCTTCTGGAACAATGTCCGGAGCTGTGGGCAGAAGCCGATCCTATTGTTTTGCAGTTCTACCTGTCATTTCTCCTGATCGTTAGTGATCAGCCCTCTTCAACACCGGGAACTTCAAAGAGCGTTCAAAAGCCACTTGCTTTTTTCTTGAATATGCCTGGAGGAGGGAGGGGATTGCTTGCTGCTGAGACTTCTTTTTCTCGGGTGGCAAATCTCAATTACCGTTTTTCTTCTGTAGATTTATGGATCTGAAAGATTCCTCAGACATAATCTTGGGTATTTCATATCCCTTTACATTCCTCCAAGTGTTAAGATGCAAAGCCTACCTGGCAGCTCTGAAAATTCATCCAAGTTGGAATTTGGTTTTTAGCTGCCATTGCCAGCTTGTATTAATCCCTTGCTAAACTATGACTTAAACCTAAGTCCCCTTACTTTAAACCAAATCCAGTTGTCATCTGACAGAGGCAATTAATTTGCGAGGTTCTTCCCTGCTTCTTTAAAATTCTTCATTTCAATGGAAGTCAATCTGGATATATAGGTACTATAAATGGTTGGTAAATACATCTAAAATTAATGTAAAGCTCAGCCTGAAAAACAGGTGTCATACAAACATTTGTGCAAGCATTAATTCCATCATTAATTTCTCACCAATAAAAGCATTCTTATTCATAGCACGCATCATCTCATCACCTTGTCTGAAACATTTTCTGGTTCTTTTCCTTACAAAATGGGAACTACAGTGATATTTTGGAGACCAGATTACAGATAAGAAACATCGATCAAAATAAATCCATGTACAATCAGGTTTCCTGTAAAGCTTATGCAACAGGTTTGTGATCTTATACAAACTGTTCTCACACTGAATGTGTTATGGCTTTGTATAATCTGAGTCTGATGCTGTGTCTACAGTTTATAAACCAGAGCTGGATAATCCATGAACAAAACAGTAAGGGCATTAGAAGTTTAATGAAGGACTAATGGCTGCTGATGGATTACTGAATTTCTGGGTTTGAAACTCAAAAGGTACTTGCTCGCCCTGTGAACTGGTATCTCTCAAATGGCTGCACTGAGTCAGACATTAAAGCAAAAAGCCTTGTGTGAACTTCCTTGCTGCAGAGGGATCCACATTATTAAATTAGGGATGTTTACTTCCTTGTGCAGCCCATACAAATAATGCTGGTTATAAAATTCTGGTAATAAACCCAGTCCTTGATTAGATATTTAAATTATGACCCTGCCTTACTGTTCTCTGCATGTGAGTGGAGTGCTCTGTACGTGCCTCACTGCCTCTGTTTTTCCTTTTTCCTCCCTTTTCCTGTGTTTTCCAGGCACGTGGCAGGGCAATTTGAAGAACTTACTGAATTAAGCAAGAGGAAAAATCTAAGTGGCAGATGAGTATCTCCAGCAGAGTCATTCAGTGCCGTGGCTCTTTATGCAGTGGGAGGTGGCAGCTTCCTAGTAGCCCTTTCACAGAAATGACCCTAAAAAAGGAGCCCTCACCCCTCCAGCCAGGCATAGTGTTTTATCACATGAGGAGCAACACTCCTGAAAGGTCTAATCACGTTTCAGGCTTTTTCTTATGTAGTAACAGATTTTAACACATTAACAAACCTTCAAAATCAGCTAAGGTAGTGAAGAGTATTTCTGAGATCAAAGACTGTTTAAAGGCTGCTTCAGATTTTCCATCCTAACTTGTATTGTGCTTCATGGAAGTTAAGTCTTGTGTGGCTCATTTACATGTCCTGTCACATCTTCTTGTTCACTAAAAGGAAGAAGTAAATACACACTAATTTTGATTTATTCAGGTGGAATTCTTTTGTGTGTGTTAGGAAGTTACATCTGTCTTGCCCAATGTTAGGAGCAGTAAAGACTTTACAGGGGCATTGTTCCCAACAAGAAACATTTCTATATTTACTTCAAAGAGTGCTGTCTGGTTGTGTGCTTCAAAGAGTGTCACCTATGAACACATCGAATGACAGGCAAAAAAAGAACCTCAAAAAATTGTCTCTTCTGTGGATCAATTTGGTGAATTGGAAAATTGCTGTAGTGGAATTTTATACACACTGGCAAATTGTCTTCTCCCCAAAATGAAACTGTACCATTCTTCATTGCCTGTGAGCTGCTACACTTATTACCCCTAAGGAGGATCCACTTCTCCATTCTTTGACCTTTGCACTTTTTTCCCCTTATAACCTCTCTTCTCTTCTGTTTTCTTTTTGCTTTATCTGTTCCTCCTCCCCTCTTCATGCAAAAGCACATTAACCCTTAACATTTTTACATGTGGCTGAAAAAAATGCCTTTTCAAAGCTGCTTTTAGCTGAGGTATAAATATTAACCAGGAGATTGATCTACCAGTAGGACTGCTTTTTAAATACTACTTTAAATACTGTTTTGGCATTTGAGAGGTAATAATCTGCTGTTATGCACTTGGACGTGTTCAATCCATGGATAATGGACCCAAAAAATGAACATTTGTCAGAACCATGAAGTTATTGAGGAATTTCAGGTATAAATCAAATGTAATACATTCAAACGATTTATTTGTGGANCTTCCCTGCTTCTTTAAAATTCTTCATTTCAATGGAAGTCAATCTGGATATATAGGTACTATAAATGGTTGGTAAATACATCTAAAATTAATGTAAAGCTCAGCCTGAAAAACAGGTGTCATACAAACATTTGTGCAAGCATTAATTCCATCATTAATTTCTCACCAATAAAAGCATTCTTATTCATAGCACGCATCATCTCATCACCTTGTCTGAAACATTTTCTGGTTCTTTTCCTTACAAAATGGGAACTACAGTGATATTTTGGAGACCAGATTACAGATAAGAAACATCGATCAAAATAAATCCATGTACAATCAGGTTTCCTGTAAAGCTTATGCAACAGGTTTGTGATCTTATACAAACTGTTCTCACACTGAATGTGTTATGGCTTTGTATAATCTGAGTCTGATGCTGTGTCTACAGTTTATAAACCAGAGCTGGATAATCCATGAACAAAACAGTAAGGGCATTAGAAGTTTAATGAAGGACTAATGGCTGCTGATGGATTACTGAATTTCTGGGTTTGAAACTCAAAAGGTACTTGCTCGCCCTGTGAACTGGTATCTCTCAAATGGCTGCACTGAGTCAGACATTAAAGCAAAAAGCCTTGTGTGAACTTCCTTGCTGCAGAGGGATCCACATTATTAAATTAGGGATGTTTACTTCCTTGTGCAGCCCATACAAATAATGCTGGTTATAAAATTCTGGTAATAAACCCAGTCCTTGATTAGATATTTAAATTATGACCCTGCCTTACTGTTCTCTGCATGTGAGTGGAGTGCTCTGTACGTGCCTCACTGCCTCTGTTTTTCCTTTTTCCTCCCTTTTCCTGTGTTTTCCAGGCACGTGGCAGGGCAATTTGAAGAACTTACTGAATTAAGCAAGAGGAAAAATCTAAGTGGCAGATGAGTATCTCCAGCAGAGTCATTCAGTGCCGTGGCTCTTTATGCAGTGGGAGGTGGCAGCTTCCTAGTAGCCCTTTCACAGAAATGACCCTAAAAAAGGAGCCCTCACCCCTCCAGCCAGGCATAGTGTTTTATCACATGAGGAGCAACACTCCTGAAAGGTCTAATCACGTTTCAGGCTTTTTCTTATGTAGTAACAGATTTTAACACATTAACAAACCTTCAAAATCAGCTAAGGTAGTGAAGAGTATTTCTGAGATCAAAGACTGTTTAAAGGCTGCTTCAGATTTTCCATCCTAACTTGTATTGTGCTTCATGGAAGTTAAGTCTTGTGTGGCTCATTTACATGTCCTGTCACATCTTCTTGTTCACTAAAAGGAAGAAGTAAATACACACTAATTTTGATTTATTCAGGTGGAATTCTTTTGTGTGTGTTAGG